>AWOL01S0021057.1:33011-50554 GCA_000715115.1 Nicotiana otophora
TAAGCATTATGCTGTGATGTTTCTTATACTTGTACCCCGTTATGAGCTATTTGAGGTTACATAGAGGTTGATCTCCCGATTGAACCTGATAATTGTTACTTTCATGATGTAATTGTTTGATTTGAGCTATGATAGTACACTTTGGACATGCATACACCTTAGCATGTCACTTATAATAGTCCTGGAGTATGAAATTTGATGCCCATTGATCATGTAGATATATTCTTCTATATCTGCTTTCCGTGTGATATGATTTGACTGGTAGCCCGTGAGTATGCCGGGAAAATTGTGATATTGAGCATGTGACCACGTCAGACTGATTGTGATATTGAGCATGTGACCTCATTGGGCGGATTGTGATATTGAGCTTGTGACCACGTCAGATAGATAGTGATATTGGCACGTAAGTTTTCCGTGCAATACGTGAGTTGTCTATTCGGTTGATATTTTTAGCACGTGAGTAGTCCATGCGGATTCGAATATTGTTGTTATTAGAATGTGAGTTTTACATGCAGTTGATATAATTAGATTTGAATTGTCCTTGCTGCATATGGATATGGATCCTCCCCCCTAGGGTTACGCTCTGATGTTCCTTCTTGATGGTGTACACATGGATTGTGAGAAACCGAGAGATTTCTGATTGATGTGTGTGTTGGGAAAGTTGATCAGTGATTTGGTTCGATTATTGAGATTTTGATGTGGGCCTTATAGCCGTGTTGTGATTACTATTTATATCAGATTGGGCGCTTCAACATATTTATGTTAGGTTATTGCCTTCTTTACTTATAATTTCCTTGGGTGGTTACCTGATTTATTTGCATATCATCATTATATATGTTTTATTACTGACTGAGCAGAGTAAGTTAAGAAAATTGAGTTCACAAGGTGGTTTAATCCATGATTTCAAGATTTGATCATATCACTATTATGCACTTGTTGAAATTATGAACTGCACATCTGATTAGCCAGTATCATTTATAAATCTTAATTATGTTACCTCATCGAGTTAAGTTATGATACTTGTTGCGTACATGGGGTTGGTAGTACTCATATTTTACTTCTACACCTTACGTGTAGATCTTGGAGCTGAGATGTCATGGATGACGGGATCTGGCATGAAGGTGTACTTGCTTTTATGGATATTGCTAACACTTGTCCTTGGTAGTTTTAGATTTGTAATCTATTCATGTATATTTCAAACAGATGTTATATTTATTTTCATACCAGCTTAATAAATCCCAGTCTTAGTTGGTCACGACTTGTACCACCACTCCTTGGATTATTGTATGGGAATTCAGTTATTTCATTTATTGATTTCTTATTATTTTCATTAGAAATGTGTTGACTGTGGTTTGGCTTACCTAGTGGGTTGGGTTAGGTACCATCACGACTCGGTAGATTTGTGTCGTGATATGTTGGTATCAGAGCTCTAGGTTCATTGGTTTTACGAGTCATAAGCAAGTGTCTAGTAGAGTATTGCGAATCAGTATGATGCCGTCCATACCTATCTTTTAGAGACTACAGATAATATAGGAAAGTTCACATATTTCTTTACATATTGTATGGCATTGATTCAATTTGAAGTGTATATCTTTGAATTCCTTCCATGGACTCATATGTGTGTCGATGACTTGTGATTTCATGAATGAGGTGCGATATGTGTTCTTTGTGTTTAATTGATTGGGCTAGTTGGTAGTTTTATATTTTGTGAGTATATGCTTTTTGACTTATATGTCTGGTAGTCCATAGGAGTGGGACTGATTGCTCAGAGAGTGGTTGAGTAGCAATATAATGAGTATTTATATGATTGTGGGGTGTGTTTAGATGGTTGGGATGTTTTAAGAAGAATGTTGCTTGGGATACGAAAAGACTATGGATACTTGATTTCTATCTTGATATGTGGTACAATCTCGAGATATGGGCATGTTGAGGGGTCTTTCATGTTGTTCATTTATTGAATAAAGTGAATTGTTATGTCTTGTTGATGAGTTCAGATTCGGGAGGATTTAGTGACTGTATATTGGTTGTGGCCATGAAATGGCATAGAGAGATGTCAGTTTGAGGCAAAGCAGGTGGTTTATCTTCTGCGGAATATTCTGAGTTGTATGATCCTTATGATGATATGAGGGGATGTTCCTTCCTATCAGTAGATTATGTGATTTAATTTGAGTTTGTATCGCTTGGGGAAGTTTGCAAGGCTATCGCGAGGATGGATATGCACTTAACAGATGATTTGAAATATTTTATTGTTAGAGCTACATGAGTGTATGAAGGACTTAGTATAATTAGGGTGAGATATTATGGCAGTTACGGAGCAAGGGCATTGTGGGTTATCGAGTGTTAAGTTCGGTGGCTTCGAGGCAAGTGGGGGAGTCTATTATCGATGATCAGATTGCATGGTCATGTGTTATGTTAGTTTTGGTCTGAGGCATACTTATGTATAGGTTATGACTTGAAGAGGTTGATTTCGAGGATGACTCGAATAAGAAAATTGCTGAATGCCGTTATCGATGATCAGATTGCCGCTGTAGTTTACCATTTTGGGTAATTCTTGATCATTTTGGGAGAAAAACATTATAGTTTATCATTTTAATTTTATATTATGTCTTTAATTAGTTTTTCTTCATTGTTATCTTCATTTTCTACTATGAGAAGCTAGATACTTACTAGGTTTGTGACTGAACCCTAGTGTGTAAACCTTATGGGTATCTAATTTAATGCTTGTTTATGATTGGGTGTTTGTTATTTAGACTTGTTCATACTTTAATTTTAGAATTAATGGTTGCAAACATTGATTCATGCCTTTTTGACTTGGTATTTACTTGAGAAAGAGGGACCTACTCCAGGAAAACTTGGCTAACAAGAAATTGGGCTAGTTAAGTATTTGAATAGCCTAAATAAAGGGTTTGAACTAGAGATAGGGAAAACCCGACATGAGCTCGTATCAAATATTTAGCTTGATACTCATTTGGTCTTGAGAAAGACAAATTGAGTAAAATCACTCTATAGCTAAGAGGTATTGACTGGGTAACTTAGAGTTGAGAGCTATAATATACCCCGATTACTAAAACAAGTGTTAACATAATAAACCCATTAGGCGAACACCTACACAAAGGTTACATCCCTAGGCCTTTTTGCCTATTTGAAAACAACCAAAAACAATTAGTCAATGTCTAATTTTTTTCTCTAGTTGATCATTGATACTGTAGTTTGTAAAAGAAATTAGTAAAATCAACTTCATTGGAAGTGTATTTAACCTGTTTCGTCTTCACGCAACAAGTATACTCAAACACCCATTTTTAGCTCCCTGAGAAAATCGACCCCGACTCATAGTTGGGTACTATTCTTCGAATTATCTCTTCGACTCATTGTTGAGTGTGGATTGGGAGTGGATCAATTTTTTGCGCCATTGCCAGGGAGCTTAAACTATGTTAGTTATATGTTTGAGTGTGTTTTTGGCATATCTTCTTTCCCTTCCGTGTTACAAACGTGTTTAAGAAATCTTACGTACAATCATGGAAAACAATGAGCTCGGAAATATGTCTTTGGGGGACTTGGACGGTGAGGAGGAATAACTCGATGAGGTACGTCAAGTGCCGCAACAAAGAGGCCAGGGACCACAAGACAACAAGCCTGTACCACCCCTGCCTCCACCATATACACCATAAGCATTTCCACATCATATATTGCCCAATGAAGGTTATGCTAGTGCAATAGTCCCTCACCGTATTAGGGCAGGTAACTTTCAAATCACTAATGTGATGCTTACTTAGCTTGAGCGACGACGTTTCCTTACAGATGCTCCAACTCAAAATGCTTACAAACTGTTGAAAGGCTTTCTAGATACATGTTGGGGGAGGAATCAAACTAATGTTTCCGAGGATGCATTGAGGCTAAGGATTTTTCCCTTCTCTCTACGAGGGAAATATTTAGATTGGTTAGAACATTTGCTGAACCATTCAATTCACACTTGGGATGAGTTGGCGGCCAAGTTAATTGCTAAGTTTATCTCTCCCCGGAACATGGCTATACTTCTAGATGAGATCTTAGCATTCAAATAAGAGTCGAATGAACCACTACACGAAATTTGGGAGCGCTATGGAATAATAGTTAAGGAATGTACCAGCAACGATATGACGGAAAACATGTTGCAACACACCTTGTATCGTGGGATTAACACAACCAATCAATGTGTAGTGAATCAACTAGCCACTTGGAACATTATGACTCGACCTTATGCCGAGGCATGTGACATTCTAGATGAGATGGCGAAGACGTCATCGGCTTGTCAATCCCGTGCCAATGTCCCACAAGGATATCCGAATATGATCGACCTCCACATATAATTGCAAGACCATGGGCGAGATATTGACGAATTGACCACTACCATGACTCAACTTGCAAAGGCTGAACTAAATCAAGTGCAAGCCCCTTAGAAAGTTCATACTATGGAGAGAGTGAATTGTATGGTCAACAAGAAGAGGACTAACGGTCCACAAATGAAAACCCGAGTGGAGAACTATATAAAAGGTGGTGGAGTTTTTGTTCAAGATGATTCTTATAACGAGCAAGAGGAGGAAGTGCAATATGTCAACAGTTTTCAAGGGAAAAGAAACAACTTCCAAGGCCCAAACCAACAACAATTGCGACAAAAAAACAATCATGGCAATTGGAGTTCTAGAAATCAAGGGAATTTGCATAAAAACAACAATCAAAGGCCCCCAATGTATCAACAACTGAGCAACCCACCAAAAGAATGCCCATTCGGATGCCCAACTTACTTCACACAACACATCAATCCGCAATCTAGAATTTCAATGGGCAAATCTCTCAAGCTCTAAATTCTTGTCCTAAGGGTGCACTAACAAGTGACACGATGGTAAACCCAAAGGGTGGTAATAATATGGGGCATGCTATGGCTGTTATCACAAGAAGTGGAAGAGGAGGGAATGCACCCACCTCAAGTAGAAGGCGACTTGCTGATGATGATAATGTAATGCAAGAAGAATAGATCCCGAACAATGGTGCTCAACCAAATGAGGAAGTTCGGTTTGATATATATGATAGTGTAGAAGAGACTCAAGAGGAGGTGAACCCGTCTAGGGAACACATCATTGACATACCGGAGCTAGTATTGCAAAAGTCAAGGGAACCATTGCCTAATCCTCTACCTCCATACCATCAAAGACTTGCGAAGTAAAATGGTGAGAATCAATTCAAGAAGTTTATTCAAATGATGAAGAGTCTTTCAATCAATGTGTCATTGGTAGAAGGTTCGGAACAAATGCATAGTTATGCAATGTTTATGAAAGATCTCGTGACAACAAAGCGGTCGATGCATTTTGTGACAATCAAAGTCACTCATCAAGTGAGAGCGATTGTTCATTCAATGGCTCCTAAGTTGGAGTATCTCGATGCTTTCACGATTCCTTGTACAATTGGAAGTGCCGAGTTTTGTAAAGCTCTTTGTCATCTTGGGGCAAGTACAAATTTGATGCCCTATTCAGTTTTCAAGACTTTGTGGATTGGACAACCAATACCCACTTCTACGATATTGCAAATGGCCGATCGTACCATGAAAAGGCCGTTGGGTGTGATTGAAGATGTCTTGGTCCGGGTTGATAAATTCATTCTTCTGGCGGACTTTGTCATTCAAGATTGTGAAGGTGCTTATGAAGTGACAATTATTCTTGTAAGAACTTTCCTTGCTACGGGTAAGGCTCTTTGTGCTGTTGAAGCCGGAGAACTCACTTTCCGGTTTGGTGATCAAAAAGTAGTATTCCATGTGTGTATGTCCATGCGGCTACCAAATAGCAATGAGGTGTGTTCTCTTGTGTATTTTGTGACTGATGTTATTGTTGATGATACAAGTGATACTATCAATGTTGGTGATATGTTGGAGGATGTGCTTCTCAATTTTGATGATGACGAGATGGATGGTTTCATGGAATGTGTGAACTCTTTAAAGGGAATAGTGTCGTACAACTATGCACCCCGAAAATTGTCTTTGGATCTGGAAAAAAGGAAGACTCTTCCTACAAAGCCTTCTATTGAAGTGCCACCTACCTTGGAGTTAAAGCCATTGCCTCCACACCTTTGTTATGAAGTGTTTGGCCCTTGTTCTAATTTACCGTTTATTCTTTCCTCTTGTTTGACTAACGTGCATAAGAAGTCCATTGGGTGGACCTTGGTGGATATTTTGGGTATAAGCCCCACCTTTTGCATGCATAAGATCAAGTTGGAGGATGGCGCTAAACTATCCATTGTACATCAAAGAAGACTCAATGAGTCTATGCAAGAAGTTGTCAAGAAGGAGATTATCCAGTGGTTGGATGCGCCGGGGTTTTCTACCCTATCTCCGATAGTTCATGGACCTCTCCGGTTCGATGTGTCCCAAAATAGGGGGCATGACGGTGGTCACCAATGATAAAAATGAATTGATTCCTACAAGAACGATTACCAGATGAAAGGTTTGTATGTATAACCACAAGCACAACAAAGTAACAAGGAAGGATAACTTTCCAGTTCCTTTCTTAGATCAAATGCTCGATAGATTAGCTGGTCGTGCTTTATACTGCTTTCTTAATGGGTACTCGGGCTACAACCAAATTCTCATTGCTCTGGAAGATCAAAAGAAAACAACATTTACATATCCATGTGGTACATTTTCTTTCATGAGTATGCCATTTGGTTTATGCAATGCACCGTTGACGTTTCACGGACATGGTGGAGGACTACCTTGAAGTTTTTGTGGATGACTTCTCGGTGGTCGGGGATTATTGTGATGATTGACTTGCAAATTTGGACAAATCGTTCGCTAGATATGATGAAACCAACTTGGTACTCATGATTTTCTTCCTCATGGTTGAGGAAGGTATTCTCCTTGGCCATAAATCTCAAGGAATGGAAGTGAAGTTGACAAGGCAAAGATTCAGGTAATTTCTAATCTTCCACCCCCAATTTCGGTGAAGGGTGTGCAGAGTTTCCTAGGCCATGCAGGTTTTTACCGGGGCTTTATCAATGATTTCTCTAAAGTGGTGAACCAATTGTGCAAGATCCTTGAGAAAGATGCCAAGTTCAATTTCATTTGAATTGTTAAAGCTTAAGTTTACAAGTACTCCCATCATCACTGCTCAAAATTGGAGTGTGCCTTTTGAACTCATGTGTGATGCAAGCAACGTAGCGGTGAGGGATGAATTGAGGCAAGGTATCAACAAGATGTTTCATTTGGTCTACTATGCTAGTAAGACCATGAATAGTGCCCAAGTTAACTATATCGTTATTGTATTTGCAATTGAGAAGTTCCGCTCGTACTTGATGGGTACCAAAGTTATTGTCCACCCGGACCATGCAACACTTCATTATCTTATGAGCAAAAAGGACTCCAAAGCTCGGTTGATGAGATGGGTACTCTTGTGGGAAGAATTTGATGTTGACATCCAAGATAGTAAAGGTAGTTACAATGAAGTGGCGGACCACTTGTCTCGTTTGGAGGAGGGGGGGAGGCCACATGATGGACTTGAAATGAATGGCTCCTTTCCCGAAGAGGAACTTTTGGCAATTTCAATGAAAGATGTGCCATGGTTAGCGGACTTGGCAAATTCGCTTGTGCGTGGAATAATTTCAGATGAGTTCTCTTCAAGCCAAAGGAAGAAACTCAAAAGGGATTTTCAAGATTATTATTAAGATGAACCATACCTTTTTCGGATTTGTACGGGCAAGATAATTAAGAGGTGTGTACCGGAAGACGAGCAAGGTGATATTCTTGGGGCTTGTCACTCTTCGCCATATGGTAGTCAACATTCCGGAGCAGGAACGGCGGCCAAAGTGCTTAGTTGTGGTTTCTATTTGGTTGCTCTTTACAAGGATTCTAGTCAGTTGGTGAAAAGATGTGATGAATGTCAACGGGCCGATGGAATCTCAAGGATAAATGAAATGCCTCTCACAACCATTTTTGAGATTGATATTTTTGATGTTTGGGGCATCGACATCATGGGCCCTTATGTGAGCTCTTGTGGACATACCTACATCTTGGTCATGGTGGATTGTGTGTCCAAATGGGTTGAGGTTGTCGCTTTACCCAACAATGAGGCGAGAAGTGTAGTGGCTTTCTTGAAGAAGAATATTTTCACAAGATTTGGTACTTCACATGCAATCATAAGGAATAGGGGGTCAAACTTTTGCAACAGAGATTTTGACACTTTACTTAGCAAGTATGGTGTTACTCACAAGGTCATGACTTCCTCTCACCCACGAGATAATGGGCAAGTGGAAGCCTCTAACTGGGAGATAAAGAGTATCTTATCTAAAATGGTGAATGCTAATTAGACGGATTGATCCAAGAAGCTTGATGATGCGTTATGGGCTTATCGGACGTATTACAAAACACCTATCGGGATGTCTCCATACCGGTTGCCAATAAATATACTCCATTTCTTGGAAAGAAATTCATTGTGTTTAAAGTGGTGTTCGACAAAGCTTGTCCTCTTCAGATGGAACTAGAGCACAAGGCAATGTGGGCTCTAAAGAAGTTTAATCTTGATTGGGATGTAGCCGCTAACGTGAGGGGCGCACATTTTAATGAATTAGATGAGTTTCGGTACCATGCATATGCGAGTTCATCCTTTTACAAAGAAAAGATGAAATATCTTCATGAAAAATACATTGGAACAAGGATTTCAAGGTGGGCGATCTAGTATTGTTGGTTAACTCAAGGTTGAGAATGTTTCCTGGGAAGCTAATATCCAAGTGGAGTGGTCCATTTGAAATTCTTAGTGTGACACCTTTTGGTGCATTAGACTTGAAGAACAAGAAAGATGAAGNTGAGTCAATGGTTACCGGGTGAAGCACTACTTGGGCAAGGTTCGATATAGCCACATGGTGTCGATCATTTACTTTACTTGAGGGAGCTTTGACATTGCTTCTTGATGCAACGTTAAATTAGGCGCTTCTTGGGAGGCAACCCATGTTCTCTTCCTTTTCTTTTGTAGTTAGATGTTATTTGTGTTCTTAGGTGATGTAAAGTGTGCTACATGGTTGAGTATGACTCGCAAGAACGGTGAACTGAAAAATGGCCAAGTGATCAAGGATCTGCGAACCGCACAATTCCATGTGCCACAGCAGGAGGACATTCACGGTCGCACATTTCACATACGAAACGCACTATTATGATCTTGCAAAAGTGTAAAAATGGAAACTCTTTGAAGTTTGAGCCTATCAGGGCGGGGCTAATCTGCGACCACAAGATGAAATATGCGGCCGCACCCAAAAATGTGCAGACCACACATTAAGATCAAAGAATGATTACCCATGTGATAGAGTGCGGACCGCACATGGAAATCTGTGGCCGGACATGACCCCTTTTCCCTAATAAGATTCTTACTATAAATAGAAATCTTAAGTTCCTTTGCCACTTTTCCCCTTCCTCAAAATCGTTGTTACTCTGTAAGTTTCCTGAGAGATTTTAATTGTCCCCCCACACACCCACCTGTGCTTATACACCCAGTGCACTCACTCTATTTGGTATGGTTTATTTCATGTTAATTTTTTGAGTTCGATTAATTTTTAAAATTTAAATTTCTTTTTAGGCCATCTTTTATTAGAGTTCATCCATGTGCCCACGTGGGGTAGATCTGAATTGGGTAGTTGATAATACAGGCTATAATGAGTTGGGTTAATGAGATTTCATGTTTATACCATGTTGCCATGTCTGTTTGTACAAGTAATTGCAAAATCTAAGTAGAAAAAGAATGTGTGTGCATAGTATTTAAAATCTACGTCCGCACTTGAATTTATTTCTTCCGCAGTTTAGGTGCTTTGGGAAACCTGGTGAAGCAAGTGCATCTGCAGCTGTACTTTAATTGTGCAGACCACAAAAATCTTAAAGGGATCACACTCAAAAATGTGCGGACCACTAATGTGTTCTGCGGCCGCAAAATTGCCTCTGCACTATTGTTAGAGAGGTACTTCTAGGCCTTTGATGTTTTCTGATAAATGTGTGGCCACACTAGTAATTGTGCGGTCTGCACTTTCTGTCTATGGCCGCACATCAAAAAGCTGCAGACTGCAGATCTCAGTTCCAGTAGTCTATTGTTTTTTTCATAATTTCACTGTGTCCACAATGTTCTCTCTTGCCTACATAAGTCTTGCATATGTTGAATAATGAGTTGCAATTAACAATTTTCTTTGCTTTGATACATGCAATGGTTCGATCACACCGCAGTGGTGAAACTACAAAAGAAATAGGTGAATCTTCTAGGGGTCGAGGTTGAAGTACCTTGCCTCTTGGCCAGCCAAAAACCATTAGGAAGAAGGCCACAACAGGTAGATTGAGAAGTGCAGAACTCTCTGAGTCATGTTCCTATGTCCCATCTAGGGAAGCTTCAGAGGGAAACTCAGCCATATTCAGGAGGAGCAGATACCAACACAATCTATGCCGAAGGATAGATTTCTACTCATAGATGAGGCGTTTTCATCTCACAGCACTTCCGAGCGGTCAGAAAGTGCTAGCCAGACCTCTAATCCAGCAGCTGCCCCAGACACAAATGCACAGACTGTATAGGATATCCCTAATGATGTTAGAGGGGGAGATGGTACATCTATGGGTATGGAGAGATTGAAGAAAAAGCAGATATGGTAGGTTAGGTTCGTTAGCTTGGAAACCTTCACTGACATCTATATGTGGTGGCCAGTATGAGCCTTGACACTTGAGCAACATTGTCCCTTGAAGGATTGTGATAGATACAACCCGACAGTATTGATGAAGTTCAGAGCAAGAAAGGGTTGGATGTGGTTTACTGAGAGAGTTGAAGATGCCAAGAAGTACCTCATCTGAGCGTTCTACACTAATGTTTCTCTCATCAAGAAGGGGACGAAGGTGACTAAAGTATGCAACCTCAAGATGAGGTTTGATCAGCACACGCTAAATGCCTACTTGGGGTTTGAGGACTTGGAGCTGAGGGAGTACATATAGAAGTGTGCAATGAAAGAAGAAGTCCGACCTTGGCTAGAAGAGATCTTAGCACCACCATGGATCATTGTTGGGGTTCCCATTTAGCGGAACACATTGAGCTTTGAGATGAAGGGATGGCAGACCTTTGTTTGCAGCAGATTTGATCCTTGCCAGAATGAGGCTCATCTTCCTCTTCCGAGTGATGTTCTTGTGGCATCTATCATGGCCAGGTACCCAATTAATGTTGGTGCCATGATGCCAATCAACATTTCATTCGTAGCACAACATACCAACACGCCCCACCCTTATCCTAACGCTATCACATAGTACCTTACTGATGTAAAGTTAGATCCAAGAATATATGACACCAAGGTGAAGCCGAAGAAGCCATTTGACTGGTATTTGTTGATGGATGCGACAAACCCAAAGAAGAGAGCTCATCCTTCTACCACCACAGGCCAATCTGACGAGCCGAGAGTGGTAGTCACCGACACAACTGCCACTCCATCTACCTCTGTTGAGCCCTCTTCTATTGCTACTACTATGCCTCCACAACCACCCTCAGGTCTTACCACAGCACCTAGGGCATCCACAGCACTAAGGCCAGTTCCCATGCTTACAGCTCTATTATCCGCTCTACGAGTCTTCAATACATTAGCGAGTCTCAACAATTGGATGCATGAGACTACTTCAAAGCTGTCTGGCATATATAGTATTGTTGCAGCATAGTCATCTACGCAGATACCACATGTCTCCTATGATCTTGATGAGAAGTTGAAGAATATTCTGGCCAACCAGAAGATGATCATGGACACTATGGTACATCACAAGTTGGTTATTGAGGAGTTGGCCAAATAAGTGAAAAAGATGAGGAAGTCTCAGGAAAGCAAGAGATCAGTTGACAAGCTCAGGAAGGAGGTGACCAGACTTGTGACGGCTGGGGATCTACCCTTTGATATGTTACTTGAACCAGACCAGTCCGTCCCATATCCATGTGCACCATCTGCACAAGTTACACTAGCTGGCCAGTCTGATAAGCCATGCCTTGCTGCCGAATGATGTTGCTGGGGACACTGAGATGTCCAAGGATCCATAGGGAGTTTTCTTCGCCCACTCTCTTTTAACTCTTATATTTTTAAGCATTNNNNGGGGGGGGGTGGAGTTTATTTGATTTGACATATGACACATTTTGGATACATTTGGACTGTAATAATTTGATGATTTGTTTCATTTTCTTATTTGTAGTTTATCTATATTTAGTAGTTATTGTTCATTAGCTTCTCTAATTTTCCACTTTAGTTCTTGTTTTGTTAATATAATCTTCTTATGTTTTCGTAAATAATAAGCCTTTGGTTTTCTTAATGCCACAATATTTTCCTAAAATAGTTTTTGTGTGAACCGGAACCGGGTGACTCGTCCCGAGGAAGGATGGCATGAATACCTTCTTAAGGGAGTGAGTCAGTTTATATATGTTTAGGTAATACTAATAGTAATAATAAAAGGCCTAATCAAGTCATTCTCGTAAAAAGAGTCATTCATGCTTCATTTGGTACCAACACACTTAACTACGTGCTTATGGTTTGAAACAAGGGTTTTGAAAGAAAATAGCTCAAGTTAGTGACTTTGAGACTCTTGAGTTGACTTTGGTAATCATTGAGTGGCTTATTGGACCATAGTGATCTTTAACTTTATTGTGGTTGTTGTAGTCTCTCGACTCTATCCTCTTTTAAAGTTTAGTTAAGTGAGGGGTGAGGTGATCTTTCGTGGCTAATCTAAGTACTCGTGTGAATGATCTGGAACTTTTCCTGAATGTGCTTCAAGGAAAAATCCTGAGTTTTCTTGGTTTGGGAAATGATTGAAGGCTTTCCTTTGTCCGTTTGATCTTTCTATTGACAACTAATGTTGTTATCCGTAGTCAACCTCCTTTGAGCTTTTAGCCTCTCTTATTTGATAACCATAATATAAGCTTTTACCTATTTTGTCGTGATCCTCTCTTGGCACCTGGACCTTCCTTAATACTCTTGTCAAATAAGTGGCCTAAGGCATAATGAGGGAGAGTTGAGGAATATGAAAAAGGTATCAAGGCATAATGAGGGAGAGTAGAGTATTTGAGGGGTTCAGCCATGATATTCGGTTTAGCATGGCTCGAGAATTGGAGTCGGATGTTCCATTTCAGCAGGTAGTAGAGATCGCTCGCCGACTAGAGGGCGTGCGAGACTAGGAGGGAGATGACATACGGGTTTAGGAGAAAGAGGACAGAGAGGCCTCATAGACCAGGAGGAACTACTAGTCCCTATTTTGGAGGCAAGGTACGCCATGGTAGAGGTTTTGTGGGTCAGTCTGTTCAGTTTTCACTTCAGGCTTTGCGCGGTGCTTCAGATAACTGTGGGTCTCATAGTGCCCATGTTGGACATCTTCCACAACCACGCCAATAGTGAGGCTGCTTTGAGTGTGGAGATACTAGCCACATGGTGAGAGATTGTCCTAGACTCCGAACAGATATGTCACAGTAGGGTATCCAGGCTATGCGTTCTGCTCGAGTTGTTGATATCACTTCACCGCTAGCTTGCGGTGTAGGTCAGGCGGGTAGAGGGCGCCCAAGAAAGCGGGCTCGATCTGTTGATGTACTTTCTACGATAGGGATGAGGCTGCTGCACCGGATGATGTCGTACAAATATGGTTTTGATTTGTTATAGAGGAGCATCATTCATATTTTGTTTTGGTTCTTCTTATAGGTGTTTGTCCTCCTATGTTGCTTCACATATGGGTGAGTTTTGTAATTTTGTACTCTGCTTATGTGTTTACCCCTGTTGGGAGATTCTATAGTGGTCTGGCCGGGCTTCATTGATAGTTCTTTCATGTGTTCCCTCATATATTCAGTCATATTCATGTTGTGCTTATTGGGGTTTAGCTTTTGAGGTGTGTGCCTAAGTGGTGTTGGGTGTGACTTGTTTATTTGAGTGAATAATTATGGCATCTTCGTGCTTCTTGCATACTTGTCGGTGTTGTGGAGTTTTGGAACAGGGTTATAGCTGATATGAGGTTAATTTCCCGTGCTAGGTTTGAGTATGGACAACTATTGTGATTAGAAATGTTGCTATGCACATATGTGTAGTGTGTTAGGTCATGTGTTTGTACCTGGTGAGTGAATACATAGGTTATTGCAGCTGGTTGATGCTGATACCGTGTGTTGATGTAGGAATCAGGTCTTGTGGAAACAACGGGATGGTGAGAATTTTTCTTTCTAAGGCCTGTTGGTGTTGGTGGAAGGAAAAACCTTCAGTTGAGGTGGTGTTATCGGGCTTACGTGTATTTGGGGTGACTTGGGGTCACCCGCGGGTGTATGTATGGTTTGTTCACTCAGTGATTGATGACTTCGAATGATGCTTGGCATGGTCGAGGACAAAGTTTGTTTAAGATAGGGAGAAGGCAACGACCCGACCGGTAATTTTGAGAATTAGTGTCCCGTTTGCCGGCTTAAGGTCTCGAGAATCTTCATATTATATATTATGACTAGCATGTGTGGTGCAGTTCATATTTCGGATCATTCGGGATCAATTTGGAAGAAGGATTCTTGTTTTAGAAGCTTAAATGGTAAGAGTTTACCGGAGATTGACTTTTGTATAGACGACTCCGAAATGGAATTTGGATGATTCCAGTAGCTTCGTATGGTGATTTTGGACTTAGGCTTGCGTCCGAATTTTGATTTGGAGGGACGTAGGATAATTTGAAGCATTTTGGCGTAACTTGGAAAGTTGAAGTTTTGGAAGGTTAAGAGGTTTGACCGAGAGTTGACTTTGTTGATATGGTGCTCGGATTGCGATTCAAAGAGTTGGATTAGCTCTGTTACTTCATTTGAGACTTGCATGCATAATTTGACATCATTCCGGGTTGATTTGATATGTTTCGGCGCGAGTTGTAGAAGTTGAAAGTTCATAAGTTAATTAAGTTGGATTTGCGGTGCGATTCGTATTTCTGATATTGTTTGATGTGATTTGAGGCCTCGAGCAAGTCCCTGTTATATGTTGGGACTTATTGGTATGTTCGGACGGGGTCCCGAGGTGCTCAGGTGAGTTTCAGATAGGTTTGGGTTGTGTTGCGCTCATTTTTTATGTTTCGACATCATTTCTTCAAGCATAAATGCTACCAGATTAAGAAAATGACCTCCAATTGCTATTTTGATTGAAGCATTAGATCTGTATCGTAATTACGGAGCCACAGCAAAAAAAACTATTGAATTTGGACATCGTATGAGAGAGTTATGAACATTTTAGTGTCAGAGAAGAGAGCTGTTGGTGGTGCTTCGCAGATGCGAAGTTGGGTCCGCAAATGCAGAAATTACAGTTGGCAGACCGCACTTGCGGAGGTTTGGGCGTGGAAGCGAAATTCCCTGTGCATTAGTAAAATCTGAGCATATCTTGTGTTCTAGAGCATATGTCACGCCCCAACTCCGGGGAGTGCGACCGGCACTCAACCGAGTGAACCCGGCTGAGCAAGCCTAGTAAACCTTTTCTACCCGACTCATTCATGATCCAAAAAGGGAATGCGTCACCATTTGTAAAACAGGGGATAGATCAGTTATATAAATGTATAAACATTGCTAGTTCATTTGTTTTCCATTTTATGCATTATGCGATAGTTAAATTTCCAAAATACAACTCGGTCCAACGACCCCCCCAACATACATACATGGCCCACATAAACGTCTACGGAGCCTCTAAGGGTACAAAAGAGCAACATGACAATGCCGGCAACAAGGCCCCGGCTATACCTCAAAATATAAGAACTTATATAGAAGAAGGACTACATGACCCCTGGAAGAAATGGGGCTCAGCAAAACTGTTGTGAGGAGAGAAAGAGAGCGCCACTATCTGCGATCGGCACTATCTGCGATGGAACCACCTACATCCATTCAAAGATGTAGTGCCCCCGGCAAAAGGGACGTTAGTACTGTCGAATGGTACTAGTATGTAAGGCAAAGACTAATCTTAGTAGAATGAACAGTGAAACAAAGAGAAGGTAGTCATAATAATCAATACGTACTTCATAGAAATACAAAGAAAACACCAAGTAAGGATCACGTAGTTTCCAATTCAATCTTTCCATCTTTTTAGATTAATAATCTTCAGTGCCAATCCATAACTCACAATGCCATCGTGTTTTTACACGGAGTCCGGTCTGGGCCCAATCGGCTAAGACATCTCAATTGAGACATATCCATATCCACAATGTAATTCAATGATTCCAATACAAATGCCACCATGTGTACAGAATGGCGTCCGATCTCGGCCCGATCGGCTAAGCCATCTCTCCTGAGACATAACCTCTTTCAACTGTCCACTCAATTCACATTTCTTTCCCATCTTCATTACATGGCACAAACAACCTCATTTATTAAGTAGTTCTTGGCACTTGGGCACATTTTTCAATTCAAGCCTTTCCCTTTTTATTTGTTCAAATAACATCATCAATCATGTCGATAAGTACCATCACATAAGGCATTTCACACATAAGGGAAGGAGCTTGGAAAATCATAGTCACGTTCTCAAATAACATGATGACATGGTAAACATCTAAAACAATTAGGAAACATGAATCTTCCAACCCAACACACTAAGGCAAACAATTCTAGTATGATCAAGTCGGAACTTATGCCAAATATTCGGACACCAGGAGTTTGATTCTAGGAAGAAGAGAGTTAGCCATACATACCTCAATTGCGCTTCTTTAGACTCTACANAGAGTTATCCATACTTACCTCAATTGCGCTTCTTTAGACTCAACAATTATCCGGAACCCTTAGCAACCTCAATCTATTTTAGCAATATACAAATTGAACCCAAAATTACGAAAACATTCATGGTTCTAGTTCCCCTTTCCACACTCTTTTTACCACACATGCATGCAAGATAAACAACCCTCATACCCATGGACCATCTTATTAATTACTCATTTTCGGTATAAGTTTAGAAAAATTAGGGCTAGGGTATAGATTCTTATATCTAGGATGGAGGCCTAGATTGCTTTCCTTGATAATCTTAAAAGTTTCAAGCAAGAATTGAAGAATAATTGATGAGAGTTACTTTCTCACTCTAAGGCTCCCTCCCTCACTCTATAGTATCATAAACTAAGCTCAAAATAGACTAAAGGGGGTGTTTTAACGGAATGGGGGTCGGGTTTTAATTTAAGAAAATGGGTGCCCTAACACAGGTCTGCGGTCGCACATAATGGTTATGCGGTGCGCAAAGTGACCGCAGAAATGGCCCTCAGGGGCATGAACTTACGACTCATGTATGCGACCAGTATGCGGTCCGCATACTTGTTCTGCGGTCGCATAATGTACCGCAGAACTCCCTCCGCAAAAATCCAAGAGAGATTATCCGATCGACATGCGGTCCGCATAGTGGTTATGCGGTCGCATAATTGACCGTAAAGTTGACCTCAAACTGGCCAACGTACTCCTTCACTCTGTGGCCATTATGCGGTCTGCAGAGTGATTATGCGGCCGCATAATGTACCACAGAAATGCGTTCTTCTGCGAAATATTTTCCTCTTAGTCCGTAGGGTACTGTTCAATCCCAAAAGTGAACCG
>AWOL01S0021061.1:0-28948 GCA_000715115.1 Nicotiana otophora
GCTTGATACTTACTGGGTACACGTTGTTTACGTACTCATACTACACTTGCTGCAGTTTTTGTGTAAGATTTGAGATAGGTACTAGTGGAGAACCTATCATCACATACACGCGTCATCCCGAGGTATAGTGGTGAGCTGCCTTTCTGAGCCGTTCTGCAGCAACCAGTGTCTCTTCTTATATTTATATTCTGTCTATTTCATTTCAGACAGTATTTACAGTTTTGTATAATCTACTAGATGCTCATGCACTTGTGATACCGGGTCTTGGCACACACATTGGTAGAAGTTGGTATTTTATTATTTTCTAGGAATAAAAGTTTAACCAATGTACGTTTGACTTATTAGTTGGCTTGCCTAGCTGTAGTGTTGGGCGCCATCACGACCTATAGGTGAAATTGGGTCGTGACAACATCCCTGATCCGGAAGGCAACACTAACACTGGTGTTGTAGTCAATGTGGTCTTCAGCTTCTGAAAGCTCGCCTCGCAATCATCGGATCATCGAAACGGAGCACCCTTTTGGGTCAATCTAGTCAAAGGTGCTGCAATAGATGAGAAGCCCTCTACAAACCAGCAATAATAATCTGCTAACCCCAAGAAGCTCCTGATCTCGGTCGTTGTGCTACGACGAGGCCAACTCTGAACTGCCTCGATCTTCCTGGGATCTACCTTAATACCCTCACCTGATACAACATGCCCTAAGAATGCCACAGAATCCAGCCATAACTCACACTTGGAGAATTTAGCATATAGCTTCTGTTCCCGTAAGGTCTGAAGCACCACTCTCAAATGTTGCTCGTGTTCCTCCATGCTATGCGAGTAGATCAACATGTCATCAATGAAGACAACGACAAGCGAGTCAATAAATGGCCTAAACACCAGGTTTATCAAATCCATAAACGCCGCTGGGGCGTTAGTCAAGCCGAAAGACAACACTAGAAACTCACAATGGCCATATCTAGTCCGGAAAGCCGTCTTCGGAACATCCGAATCACAAATCTTCAGATGATGATACCCCGATCTCAAGTCGATCTTAGAGAACACCTTGGCACCCTGCAACTTGTCAAACAAATCATCAATATGGAGCAACGAGTACTTATTCTTAATGGTAACTTCCTTCAACTGGCGGTAATCGATGCACATCTGCATAGTCCCATCTTTCTTCTTCACGAACACCACTAGTGCACCCCAAGGTGACACACTCGGTCTGACGAACCTCTTTGCTAGCAACTCCTCAAGTTTTTCTTTCAACTCCTTCAAATCTTTCGGAGCCATGCGGTAAGTTGGAATAGAGATAGGTTGGGTACCTGGAGCCAAATCAACACATAAATCGATATCACGATCTGGTGGCAGGCCTAGACGATCAGAAGGGAACACATCGGAGAACTCTCGGACCACGGGCACTGAATCACTCACCGGACTCTCTGTAGTAGTATGCCGAATATAAGCTAGATAAGCCAAATAACCCTTCTCAACCATGTTTCGTGCCTTCGAAAAAGAGATAACACGACTAGATGCACTGATAGACGAACCTTTCCACTCTAATCTAGGCAACTCTGGCATCACCAAGGTAACAGTCTTGGCATGGCAATCAAGGACGGCATGATATGGAGACAACCAGTCCATGCCCAGGATGACCTCAAAGTCTATCATATAAAGCAACAGAAGATCCGCTCTAGTCTCATAACCATAGAAAGTCACTATACAAGACCGATAGATCTGATCCACAACAACAGAATCGCCCACTGGCATGGATACATATACAGTAGCACAAAGACTCATGAGGAACACCCAGAAACTGAGCAAACAGAGATAAAACATATGAATATGTTAACCCTGGATCAAATAGTACCGAAGCATCCCTACCGCAAACAGAAATAATACTCGTGATCACGACATCTGAGGTTACTACATCTGTTCTAACTGGAAAGGCATAGAACCTAGCTGGAGCGCCACCTGATTGGCCTCCACCTCTAGGACGGCCCCTACCCACCTGCCCTCCGCCTCTGGGCGGCCGGACGGCTAGTCACCATCTGGTGTTGTAATCATAGGCTGATGACCTTGTTGTACTGCCTTGCCCCGAAGTCTGGGGCAAAATCTCTTCATGTGACCAGGATCCCCGCACTCAAAACAACCCCTCGGAACGGTAGACTGTTGACCTGAACTCTAACATTGATGGCTTGAATACCCACTGGAGGAACCATGAATAGCTGACGGGCGGTAGGAGCTCTCAAGAATAGCGCTGAAATAGGGATGCACTGGAGCTCCCCGAGGAGGAGGCGGTGCTGGATATGTGGGCCTGCTAGACTGACCCCTCACAAACTGACCTCTACCCCCAGACAGAGACTACTGAACCCTCCAGAATATTGAAACCGCTTGTCCCTCATCGTCTGCTCTCGGCTGCGCTAACGAACACCCTCGATCCTCCAAGCTATCTCCATAACCAGCTCGTAAGAAGTCCTTATCTCAACCTTTCGCGCCATAGTAGCCTGGATACTAGAGTACAAACCCGCAACAAACCTACGCACTCTCTCTGTATCGGTGGGAAGTATCATAAGTGCATGGCGAGACAACTTAGAGAATCTTGCCTCATAGTAGGTCACCGACATCTGACCTTGCTGAGGCTGCTCGAACAAAAATCGCAGCTCTTCCCTCTGAGAGGGTGGAATATATCTATCCAGAAAGAGGCATGTGAACTGGTCCCAAGTAAAGGGAGGATAACATGTTGGCCTGCCGAGAAGATAGGACTACCACCATCTACGGGCTCTGCCCTCTAGCTGGAAGGTGGTAAAGTCTACCCTGTGGGACTCCAATATCCTCATGTTGTGCAGTCTGTCCCTACAACGATTAATGAAGTCCTGGGGGTCCTTATGTTGTTCACCTCAAAAGACAGGAGGATGTAGCCTAGTCCATCTATCTAATAGCTTCTGCGGCTCGCCGGCCATAGCTTTTCTGGGCTCAGGTATAGCTGTTACAACTAGCTGAGCTCCACCCACGGGTAGTACACCCGGGGTCTGATACACGGCAGCTGTATGGCCTAGAGCCTGAGCGGTAGGGGTCTGTGCTCCCCCTCCCGCCTGAGATGTGGCTAGGTCTGCTGGAAATAAACCAGCCTGAGTCATAGAATCCATGAACTGCAGCATATGGCCCATGACCTCCTGGAATCCTGGCGCGGACATGAAATCTACTAGGGCCGACTCTACTAGAAACAACTCACCATGCTCTTCAATAATAGGATCCTCCAATGGATCCACTAGTGGAACAACTAGAGCAACTCTAGGACGCCCTCATCCTCTATCATGAGCTGGATCCCTCCCTCGGCCTCTAGCAACAAGGGGAGCAGCTCCTCCACGGTCGGGTACATCTGTCGGGCGCATTCTCATCATCTGTGAGAGAATAAGAGAAAGATACTTAGCACAACATCAACTGCACGATAGGAGATGAAAGAAGAGTAGTTTACTAACACCTATAGTCTCTCGAAGATAAGTACGGACGTCTCTACACTGATCCGCAAGACTCTATGAGGCCTGCTCATGACTTGTGAGACCTACATGAACCTAGTGCTCTGATACCATGTTGTTATGACCCAATTTCTCATATAGGCCGTGATGGCGCCCAACATCATCGCTGGGAAAGCCAACGGTGAACTAGCCATATATTTATTCCTTTTAATAAGTTTAATGTAGTTGATTTTTATTTATTAAGTAAATAAAAAAAAGTGGAAAATTTAATAAAGTAAAGTGTAAACTAATAAAAGAGCAAGTATGATGAAATAAATACTAAAAGTTATAAAGTGTCTACTAGCATGTTCCCAAGACCCGGTGTCACAAGTGTAGATACCTAAGCTACTGTCTGAAAGTGAGATAGACTGAAAATAAATACAAAAGAGAGAGACTGCGGGTGATGCAGAACGGACTCAGAGAGCATCTCACCACTAAACCTCCAGATAACGGGGGTGCACACCTGAATGGATACCAGACGTACCTACCTCAGATCCTGCATGATTAGTACAGAAGTGTAGCGTGAGTACGTAAACAACATGTACTCAGTAAGTATCCAGTCTTTAACTCGAAGAATTAGTGACGAGGGGTCAACATCGACACTTACTATGGGCCAGCAAATAAAATACATAAATTCTAAATAGGCATGGAATATGTCAATAATAATAATAATAATACAATAGCAAGCAGTGAATAAATGATTCTTTAACTGATAGTAAATTTCAGAGTCTCCAACTAATACTTACTAGTTCCAAAGCAATTTTGGTCATTAAATAGATTATAACTTCTCAAGCCATAAAATAATATCAAATGTAATCGGGCTCCGAGTATTATCACGCATGATTTATGCCGAGGTCGTATGGACCGATCCAAAATACCTGTGTGCACTGCCAAGGATCGAACAGCACAAACCATAGATGCATATATTATACTGCCGAGCCGAACAGCCTGCTCCCATGAGAGTAGAGAAGTATACCTTGCTATCGGAAGTACTTGTGATGCGAGAGGACATGGATTTCTCAGAGTTATTATGTATTTCTTCAATTCTTCCCAAAAATAAAAAAATCTAAATATAAAATTTGCAACATTAAAATTCCTAGCCTCAACTCTACTCAAAACAATTAATATGTTTAATAAACACAATGGTACAATTAAGGCATGATGTGGATCTAAGACTACCCAAACATATCATGGAATATAGCTACGCACGGACTCTCGTCACCTAGTGCGTACATCACTCCCCACACAAGTAGTACACAACAAGATACACCTAAGGGTATGAGTTCCCTCTTACAAGGTTAGGCAAGAGACTTACCTCGATTCCAAGCCCTCAATCCGGCTCTCCAACCTCACTAGAACTCCTCAAATGATGTCGAGGCTCCGAAACTAATCAAAAGTTGTATAAACTAGTAAATATATACACGAAAGTTCATAATTTAGCTTTTATATTAGTTACCCAACCCAATTTTGAAGATTCATGAAATTCACCCCCGAGCCCCCGGGCCCACATGCCCGGATTCTGGAAATTTACAATATAAAAGCTACACATGACCTCCCGAACTCAAAAATATAATTTCTTCCAATTTTCACCACCACTTTCGTGATCAAATTCCAAATTTACCAAAACCCTAGGTTCTTCATAAAATTCCATTATTTTCACAAACTTTCCATGCTTAATCTACCTAAAATCCGCGTATTTAACTTTAAAATGGGTGGAGTTTACTTACCTTGTATTGTAGATGAGATTCCCCCACAAAAGTTCTCTCAACAATTGCCTAAGACCAAATGAAAGTGTGAGGAAAAAGGCCTAAGTCTCAGATTAAAAGCCCTCACTAACCAGCAATTTTCGCTTTTGCGGACCTAGGGTGGCACCTACGATGCCGCACCAACAGAACATCCTTCGCATGTGCGGTTCTCGTTAAGGTTGGGCAAGTCCGCATCTGCGGAGAATCATGCGCACCTACGCATCCGCTTCTGTAGAAACTGCCCGCATCTGCGCACTCGCACATGTGGATGGACCTCCGCTCCTGCGACCCCAGGCCTTTCTAGACTTGTCCGCATCTGCGATCACTTTCCTCGCATCTGCGAGCTCGCAGATGCAGAAAAACCTCGCATCTACGATCACTGCTCAGCCCACTCTAGGCCGCTTCTATGGTCACTCCTCTCGCACCTGCGTGTCTTCACCTACAGCGAAAACCTCCGTAGGTGCGATGACACCAACACAACAGTAGGTTTAGAAGCTCAACCAAAGTCTGAAATGATCCGATTCGCACACTCTCTCCCTCCCCCCCCCCCCCCCCCCCGAGAGACCCCATCTAATTACACTAATGCAGATAAACAAAATAATACAGACTTGCTCGCAAGATTGAAACACCAAAATGACATCTAGAATCACGAATCAGATGCCAAAATGCATTAATTCAACATGAAACTCAAAAACATTCAAAAACACTTCCGCGCGTCTGATTCCTATCAAATCAACTCGAAATGATGCCAAATTTTACGTGCAAGTCATAAATCACCACACAAAACTATTCCTAGGCTTGGAATCCCAAACGGACCTCGATAATACCAAAGTCTACTCCAAACCAAATTTAAAGAACTAGAAAAACATTCAATGAACCAACTTCCCACATTGAGCGCCGAAACGCTCTCGGGTTACCCGAAACCCGAGCCAAACACACACTCAGGTATACGAACCTATTGGAACCTTCAAATCCCGGTTCCGATGTCGTTTACTTAAAATGTTGACTCAAGTCAAACTTGGTCACCTTCGCCACTATTAAGGAAATACATATTCTAATTTCAACCCGAACTCTTCCAAACCCAAACTAATCATCCCCGCAAGCCATAAAATAGTAAAAGCATATATGAAGAGTATTATTTAAGAGAATAGGGATTTAAAAAGTAAAACGATCGATCGGGTCGTTATAATTTTTGGAATTGATAAGAATGATGAGTGTTTGTCGGTAATGGACAACCGCTGATGGATAGTTTTCTTTCTAAATCTATTTTTCAGATCTTGGGAGATGGAATTTTATGTGTGAACAATGAGGTAGTCACAAGTGGTTTGAGATGGTGAAAAAGGATGATTTCACCATTAGAGCGGTGTTCATTGGTGATTTGATGGTGAAAAAAGATGGTTTCACCATATTTATGGAGTTTGGCCATGCGGTAGTGTATATACGCGGTCTATTATGCATATGTGGCATATATACAGTGTATATTGTATATTATGAAGTGCATACAACAATATACATAATATATTCTCACTTTATATCTCTCTATCTCACATTCTATCTCTCTATCTCACATTCTATCTCGCATAATCTCTATTTCTATTTATCTCTTTTTCTTTTTTTTATTTTAGATTTGAACTTGTTAGGTAGGTAGCTTGAGTTTTGAGGTTAGGGTGGGGTTGGTGGTCCTAGAGTTGTGGAGCATTTATGGCTGAGTAAAATTTAAAAATATGACTTTTTGGCGACTGGTTTAAGGGGTAGAGAAAGTTCTACTGAATGTGATGGGGGTTTCATTGGATTTTTTCCCTTATGGGAGGGGAAGGGGATTTTACTATGTTTAATTGTTTTTGGCAACCAATTGAAATTATATTTTGATTTTTACTTGTAAGTTTGTCAGTAGGGCAGTCGAGTATAATATTCAATTTTGAGTGGTTATTCATTTTTTATTTAACATGAAAGGAATGTAACATGAATATTTTAGCCAAAAAAGACCACTCTTAAGAAGCCTTTACATAGATGGCATCACAGACTAGATAACAAACCAATAACCAAATAAAAGGGAGATTCATGCAAATAGCTCATTTGAGGTAAGTTTTATATTTTGTCCGCGTTTAAGAAAGTTTTACAAAAATAACATTGAAAAACTATGCTACCAACTATTGATGAATGATTATAGAAGGGCTAAACTTGGTATTATTTTTATTCTACATATCTTGTTAAGTTGTTCACAAGTCCAGCTTGATATGACACTCTTGTTTGTATTGTTCAAGGGGAGGTGCCATAGTGTATGTTGTTCGCTGATGATATAGTTCTGATTGATGAGACGCCAGACAGCGTTAATGAGAGACGAGAGGTATGGAGGCAGCCCTGGAGTCTAAAGGTTTCAACTTGAGTAGGACCAAGACGGAATATTTGGAGTGCAGGTTTATCGACATGTCGGGAAAAGCGGACGTGAAAGTGAGGCTTAACTCATAAGTCATCCCTAAGAGAGAGAGAGAGAGTTTCAAGTACCTATGGTCAATTATCCAAGGAGATGGGAAGAACAACGGGAATGTCATGCACCGCATCCAGGTGAGGTGGATGAAATGGAGGTTAGCATCTAGAATCCCGTATGACAAGAATGTACCACCGAAACTTAAAGGTAAGTTCTATAGAGTGGTGGTTAGACCGAACATGTTGTATGGGGCTGAGTATTGCCAATCAAGAATTCACATATAAAGAAGATGAAAGTAGCAGAAATGAGGATGTTGAGATGGATGTGCGGACACACTAGGCTGGATAAGATTAGGAATGAATATATTCGTGAGAGGTAGGCATGGCTCCCATGGACGACAAGATGTGGGAGGCGAGTCTTAGATGGTTCGGGCACGTGCAGAGGAGCATCCTAGATGCCCCTGTTAGGAGGTGTGAGCGGTTGGCTTTGGCGGGTACAAGAAGAGGTAGAGGGAGGCCTAAGAAATATTGGGGCGAAGTGATCAGGCAGAACATGACGCGGCTTCAGATTTCTGAGGACATGGCCCTTAATAGGAAGGTGTGTAGGTCTAACATTAGGGTTTTAGGTTAGGGGGTAGTCGAGCATTTTTTCTCGATGTACAAGATAGTCTGATAGTGTTTTGTCTAGGACTACCAACGATTTTTGTAATGACCTGACCGGTCATTTTGAGTTCTAATGTATCATTCGGAGGTTTGAGGCCTTGAGTATCTTCATTTCATGTATCATGACTTGTGCGTGTGGTCGGAATTGAATTTCGGGAAGTTCAGAGTTGTTTCGGATGGAAAATTCTCAATTCGAAAGCTTTATATTGGAAGAGTTGACCAATGTTTGACTTTTGAGTAAACGACCTCGAAATCAGGATTTGAAGGTTCCAATAGGTTTGTATGATGATTTTGGACTTTGGGCGTATGTTCAGGTTGAGTACCGGGTGGTCCAGAAGCATTTCGGCGCTTATTGTAGAAAGTTGGTATTTTGAAAGTTTAAGAATTTCTTATGTTTGGTTTGAAGTGGACTTTGGTGTTATCGATGTTACTTTGGTATTCCGAGCCTTGGCGTAGGTCCTTATAGTGCTTTATGACTTGTACGCAAAGTTTGGCATCATTCCAGAATATTTTGAAATGATTCGGACGCATCCGTCGAAGTTTGAAAGTTGAAAGAAGAATGTTGATCATCGATTCATGATTTTGATATTATTCGTGGTATTTTGATCCTTTGGATAAGTTTGGGTAAGGTATTGGGACTTGTTTGTGTGATCGGATGGGGTCCCGGGGGCCTCGGGTAAGTTTCGGGATGGTTTCGGATCAATTTTCCTTGTTTTGCCACTATTGGTTTATGGTATGATTAGTATGAATCGCGATCACAAAAGTAAGGATGCGATCACAAAAGGTTAGTTGGGCTGGTGGAGGTTTTGTTCAATGCGATAGCGTAAGAGGAAAAACGATCGCGTAGCTGGAGTAGGTGTTTCTTTGCGTTCGCTTGATATGAGTCGCGAACGCAGAGAGTTGAGGAGGCAGGCCTGTTTGGGGGAATTGTGTTACGCAATCGCGGAAGGACTCACGCGATCGCGTAGGGTATTTTCTGAGGCTGGGGATATTTGCCTTCGCGTTCGCATAGGCTTGTCTGGTTAAGCTTCTCGATCATGAAAGCTTTATCGCGTTCGCGTAAGGGAATTTCGGGGAAAGGTTTGTTTGGCCTCCGTGATCGCGAGGTATTTTCTGCAATCGCGTAGAAGGGAGACCTGGGCAGAATATAAGTTAGCAAAAATAGGATTTTCTCATATCATCTCATCTTTCTCTCTTGGAGCCGACTTTGGGGCAATTTTGGAGAGCTATTTCATCCATTTCTTAGGGGTAAGTGTTTCTAAACAACTTTTGATTATATTTCATGATCACATATGGAATTTTAACATGAAAATTGTGAGACTTTGAAGAAAACCTAGAATTTGGTATTTTTGGAGTTTTACCACGACATTTGGACATGAAATTTAGGATAAATTATATATTTGAGTTCGTGGTATTATGGGTAAAGTTTATCTTCAAGAATTTTCAGAATCCGGACGAGTGGGCCCGAGGGTTGACTTTATTAACTTTTCGCATAGTTGGGAATTGTTATAAATTGATTAATTATAAGGATTGGAGTATATTTTGATTGATTTGCACATTATTTAACTAGTTTCAGATCGTTTGGCCTTGAATTGAAGAGTTAGAGAGGCATTGGAGCCGGTTATGGAACTTCAGAGCGAGGTAAGTCTCATTTATAACCTTGTGAGGGGGAAACTACCCTCCCCCCTAGGCGATGTAATTGTTATGTGCTACTAGTTGTGGGTGTTACGTACGCATGAGGTGACGAGAGTCCGTACGTAGCTGAAGCATGTTTATGTCCAGGTAGACTTAGGACTTTATCATGTAATAATTGAATCATTTGAACTCATTTTGCTGGCTTAATTAATTGAAATTGATTTAGAAATATATGTATATATTAGACCGAGTCTTATCACCTTGAGTTGTCGGCAAGTTATTTAAGAAACGGTAAAGGTTATATTCACTTTGTGCTCATGTATTGTATTGTAAGCACGTGTCACGTAATTCGGTAATTTCCTTCTTTTCTTGTGGAGTGATTCGAACGCCTCGGCAATATAATAGATGCATTTATAGTTCGTGCCTTTCGACCCTCGGCAGTGTATACATTATTTTAGATCGGGCCAAACGATCTCGGCATAATCGTGCGTTATTTTGCTGGCAGTCCGAATATTCACGAGATTTTCCTTCCAGTAATGCCTGGCATTTATATGGTATTTCTTATCCGTTTAATACTGTTACTTGATACATATGAGCTGTTGTCACGATCCCAATTTTCCTCCGTAGGATATTGTGACGGCACCTAGTCTCTAAGACCAGGTAAGCCTAACAACTATGCAGAATAACTGAATATAAAGATGAAACTCAAACCTCATCATCTGAAATAAATAAAAACTGCGATTCAAAATAGTTACAGCTCCCAAAACCCGGTAGAAATAGGTCACAAGCTCTAAAGAGAAATGCTAGATATATATATATATATATATCAGAGTCTAAAGAGAATAAGGAAGACAACATAATAAGGGTAGAGGGGGACTCTGAGGTCTGCGGACGCTGGCAGATATACCTTGAAGTCTCCACACACGGGATAGCTCACGGATATCTGGTCTGGTAGGAAGAACTTGGATCTGTACAAAAAGATGTGCAGAAGAGTAGTATAAGTACACCACAACGGTACTCAGTAAGTACCAAGCCTAACCTCGGTAGAGTAGTGACGAGGTCAGGTCAGGGCCCTACTGGGAATAATAGGAAACATAAGGCAAGAGATATAATAATGTAATTAGATGACAGAGAAGTGTAACAATATAAATTCACAAAAGATAACAACCCGGAATTCAAGAAGACAACTACAACACGTAAGGAAATAAGAATCTTACAAGTTAAGAAAACAACAACAACAACAACAATGATATAGCAAATAGAGATAAACAACAGGGGCGCTCCCGAGGTACCGTCTCATAGTCCCAAAAGTAAATACACAACAGGGGCTCTCTCGAGGTATTACTTTTGGGACTATGAGACGATACCTCGGGAGCGCCCCGGTTGTTTACCTCTATTTTCTGTATCATTGTTGTTGTTGTTCAACAACAACAACAACAACAACAAAAACAACAACAACAACAACAATGATACAGCAAATAGAGGTAAACAACATAGGCGCTCCCGAGGTATCGTCTCATAGTCCCAAAAGTAAATACACAATAGGGGCTCTCTCGAGGTACCACCTCGTAGTCCCAAAAGTAAATATGCAACAGGGGCGCTCCCGAGGTACTGCCTCATAGTCCCAAAAGTAACTATGTAATAGATGCACGATAGAAACCTCGTGCAAACAATGATAACCACATGGCAGAAACCTCGTGCCACAATAACACTCCGAACGGTAGAAACCTCATGCTACAACCAATCAGATATCTCAACAAACTCACGGAAACAACACATAACCAATGGGATAACGAAATTACAGCAAGGAATCCTACAGTTAAAGATTGAGTACAAAATCAAGAAAGCAGGTAATTCAACTAAGCATGTTACACAAATTGCAAGTAAGAGATAAGACACGTAGACATGTGACATTAGGCTAAACATGATGACAACACGTGCTAGAGTAACTCAATTAAGGGAATAAAAGGGAACTATTTAGCAAAAATCAGATTTTTTCAACATTTAGCCCGGGTACGCACTCGTCACCTCGCGTACATGCCCTTCACGTATTTCAAATACCATAACAGTACCAAGACCTAAGAGGAATTTCCCCCACACAAGGTTAGACAAGTCACTTACCTTAAATCTCGCTCAATCAATCAATAAGAAGGCCTTTCCCTCGATTTTCCAACTCCGATCGGCTCGAATCTAGCCAAAATAATTACATACTACAAATATAACTATAAGAAACTAATTTAAATAATGAAACTACGACTTTAACAAAGAATTGAAAAAGCGCTCCAAAAAGTCGACCCGGGCCCACGTCTCGTAACTCGACCAAAATTATAAAATTCAAACACCCATTCGATATCGAGTTCAACAATACAAGACTTACCCAAATCCGACCTCAAATCGCCTTCCAAATCCCCGAAATTTAGCTTAAGAAGTCTTTCCAGATTTTTCCCAATTTCTACCATGAAAATCCTAGATTTAAGGGTAATTGGGTAATTGAAAGAAAGTAGGTTAGAATCACTTGCCAATGAATTGGGGAGGAAAGGTTCTTGGAAAAATCGCCTCTAAGGTTTTTAGGGTTGAGAATTGGGAAGAATGAGAAAAATCTCGTCTAACTCAACTCAAGTCCAGGCGTAGATGTCGCAATTGCGACCTGGGGTTCGCAAATGTGAACCCCACAAATCTGAACCCCGCAAATGAGAAAAACACTTTGCAAATACACTTCTTCTTCCATCGCAATTGCGATGGTTTGTACGCAAATGCGAACTTGGACTCCTCGCAATTGTGATAATTTTGATCGCAAATGCGAACTCTGCTCCCCCAGCCCCACTTCGCAATTGCGAACTTGGACTCCTCACAATTGCGATCATTTTGATCACAAATGCGAACTCTGCTCTCCCAGCCCCACTTCGCAATTGCGAAGTGATTGTTCGCAATTACGAACCATTGGTGCCCAGCTATTCTTCGCAAATGCGAGAAAGTAGCTCGCAAATGCAAACCTGATAGGGACACTGCCATATCGCAATGCGAAGCCAGACCTCGAGAGGCCTGCACTAGAGATAGGTTTTGCACCAGCTATTTTCTAAGTCCAAATTTACTCCGTAGCTTATCCGGAACTCACTCAAGCCCTTGAGGCTCCAAACCAAACATGCACACAAGCCCATAAACCTCATACGAACTCGCTCACGCAATCAAAATACCAAAATAACACCTAGCACTATGAATCGAACACCAAATCAAATGAATTTTTTAATGAAACTTAAGAATTTCCATTTTAACAACCGGACATCCGAACCACGTCAAACCAACTCCGTTTTGCACCAAGTCTTGAAGACAAGTCATAAATATAGTAATGAACCTATGCCAAGCTCCGGAACCAAAATACGGATCCGGTAGCAATAAAGTCAAACTTTGGTCAACTCTTTAAATTCTTTAAACCTATAAACTTCAAGTTTCTGACAAAATGCGATAACTCGAGCTAGGGACCTCCGAATTCGATTTCAAGCATACGCCTAAGTCCCAAATCATGATACGGACCCACCGGGACCGTCAAAATATGAATCTGGATCTGTTTGCTCAAAATGTTGACCGAGGTTAATTCAAATAAATTTTCAAGGCACGAATTCACATTTTAATCAATTTTTCGCATAAAAGCCTTCCGAAAAAAGATACGGACCATGCACGCAAATCGAGAAAGACAAAAAGGAGCTATTTGAGTTTCAAAATATAGAATTAAGGTTTAAAACTCTAGATAACCTATCAAGTCATCACAACTGTTGAGGTAGAATACAAGACTGAGAAATTCATACCTTTAAAAGAAATTTTTGGAAGATTATATAGCTTACAGATTTACCCCATTATTGATGTTTGCTTTATATCTACTTATGATTTATTATATTTCTTTATTGGAGCTCTAGTAAGTGTCGATGTCGACCCTTCGTCACTAGTTCTTCGGGGTTAGGCTAGATACTTACTGGGTACGCGTTGATTTACGTACTCATGCTGTACTTCTGTACTAAATGTGCAGGATCTGATAGGTTTATTTGGTGGTCACCTTGGCGCATAGGCGCAGCTGCTGAGAGGACTTTATGGTGAGCTGTAAATTCTAGACTACGTATTGTAGCCCACAAAGTCTTCATCGTATTACTTACTTTATCCTGTCTTATTTACATTCCAGGCAGATGTTGTATTATTATTGTACTCTTTAGTAAATGCTCATGCACTTGTGACACCGGGTTTTGGGATATTCTAGTTGATGACTACGGATTTGTATAATATTATCACCTTTCATTTCCTCTTTCAGACTACTAGTTATGTACGTAACCCGTGATTTTAGGGGTGTAAACCTCCTTACTTAATTACAATTATGATTTCAAAAATAATAAAATGAATAACAGAGTTATTAGTTCACCGTTGGCTTGCCTAAAAACGACGTTGGGTGCCATCACGACCTATAGTGGGTTTTGGGTCGTGACAGTTTTTGTTGTGTTTCGCACTTTTTTTAATCATTATTATTGCCCCCCATTTATTTGTTGTCTCTTACGGTGCTGATATTATTTTTTTTGTTTCTATTGTTGTTACAGATCTATTGTCTCTGAGCCGAGAGTCTTCCGAAAATAGCCTCTCTACCCCTCCGGGGTAGGGGTAAGCTCTGCATACACTCTACCCTCCCCAGGTCACACTAGTGGGATTCTACTGGGGGGTTATTGTTGTTGTTATTATTGTTGTTATTGATTGTAATGTTAAATTGTTCATAAGTTTAGCTCCAATGGTCTAAACTTGGTACCATCTTAATTCTATCTATCTTATTAAATTGTTCACGAGTTTAATTTAATAGGCTAATCTTGTCTATGTTGTTTAATTATTAACAAGTTTCGTCGTAACAGGATAAACTTGATGTTATCTTCATTCTACCTATCTTGTTAAATTGTTCAGAAATTTAGCCCGATAAACTAATCTTGCTATTTTTGTAATTTTTTCTACAAGTTTATTCGGATAGTCTAACTAAACTAAGATTTACACATTCATTCCATATAGTGCAAGTTTCATCAAACTATTCATTTTTTCACCATCTCTCGTTGCCATCTCTTTTCTTTCCATTTATTTTTTTGTTCTCTATCAACCATAAAACTCACTTTTTTCGTTCTCTCAAGGCCATGAACACACATAAATATTAGGAGGAAGAAGATAAGGAGGAGAAAACTTCAGACGAGAATACAAAAAAGAAAAAAGAGGAGGGGGTGAGGAGGAGCAAGGAAGGAGGAGAAGAAGAAGAGTAGAGATGGAGCAGTAGTAAAGGTGTTAACCGGACAGGCTGGTACGGGCTGGACATAAAATAACATCTCGTCCGGTTGGTGGGGCGGGCTGGGTAGTGGGCTGGCTCACCGGGCTGATTGTAGGGCTCGAAATTTATGGGTTAAATTAGGGCCAGTCCGAGTTCGGTCTTATCGGGTCCGGACCGGGCCGAGTTATTTTTTTTATTGTATTATATTTTTCTTAGTCAATGTAATTTATAGTTAAGTGTTTGCAAACTTTTAATTAAGAAAATAAGTATTTTAAGGCATTAAAATTTTAAACTTTAAAGTTTAAAGTTTTAAATTTGAAATTTGAATTTTAAAATTTTAAAATTGAAAGTAAATGGCTACAAAGAATTATTTAATAAGACCAATATATAAGGATCAAACTCCGAAGATTTTCGTTTCATATTTTCATTGAATAATAAAATACTTTAAATTAATTTGCAAGTTCTATTTTGATTTTTTTATTTTTGAACTTGCAACTTAAAAGTTTACAACAATTATAAAAAATAAGAAAGAGTACATCACATACTTTGCATCATTTTTGTAAGTTCATCCATGTCAACATGAGGTTCTTGATTTCCGGCATTGCTTGAATCAGAACCATAAACCATTATATCTCCAATTTCTTGGTCCTCCGTTTCATCTACCTCTTCACGCCCTTGATTTCGCCATTCTGATCTTATCCAATCTTTGAAGCACACTAGAACTTCCAAAGCGTTGCTATCCAATGAATGATGGGTATCTCCTAGTTGCTGCCTTGCTTGGCTAAATGTACTCTCTACTGCAACTGTTGAAATCGGCACATTTAGCACATCTTGAGCCATGGCCGAAAGAATAGGAAATTGATTTGAGTTGCTCCTCCACCAACCCAGCGGTAGAAATTCCTTTGTGCGCGGCTCTAGTGACTTTTGCAAGTAGAATTGGAGTTCATCAATATTTCTGCTACTGGTTTGTTGATGCTCTCCTAGTGTAGACCAAATTAAATAATCTTCAACACCATCATTATCCTCCAAAGCACCGGATGTAGATGTAGAAACTAAACTTGAAGGAATATTTGCATCTACACAAATGAAGCATCTCCAATGTTAGCATAATAATTATATAAAGTTTGTAAATATTTGTGTAGATCAGAAATATAAGTTTTAACATCAGGGGTTTCAGTTGGTCCAATATCCACATAAACATATAAAGCAGTGATTAATTGGTGACAAATGGCCATTTTGATAGAATGGTTTAAAGTAGCACCAATTAGGTAAATAGGGGGAATATGATAGAAATATTTCTTAAATTTATCTAGCATAGATTCAACAACAGAACTATATCCTTCTTTCTTCTTGAAATTATGGAGTAAAAGAAAAAGTTCAGCTATATGTACTAAACCATTTGAAATAGTAGGATAATAAGCTCCAGAAAATTCAAGTGTAGCTACATAAAATTTTTGTAAAATTTTTACAACATCTTCAATGACATCCAAAGTTCTAGATGTTAACAAACAGTTAGGATCGGTACAATGAGAATTAGCAACTTCAGTTATAGACATTTTATATTTATAACAATATCTTAAGAAAAAATAAGAATAATTCCACCTAGTAACTATTTCTTCAGGCATGAGTCTTGGTTTTAGTCCATATTGTACACATTTATCCTTAAATGCATTTAATCTAGCACTTTTATTATTTTCTTGAATTACACCAACAGCTCTTCTAACTAAAGTGATCGTATTTCTAAATAATTCAAGGTCAATCTTAAAAATTAAATTATAAAAATGACATGCACACCTCACATGAAATATTTCAGGAAGTGGTGGGTGTAAATACAATTTTAATAGTGTAATAGCAGAATTATTGTTAGAAGCATTATCAAATGACATACACAAAACTTTTTCTGAAAGATTGTAAAATATAGCAACTTCATGGATAGTATTACTTATAAATGCACCAGTATGACTTTGATCTTAATCATATTTAAAAGCAAGAATACGTTTTTGCATACAAAAATTATCATCTATCCAATGGCATGTAACAGTCAAATAATCATTTCCATTAACAGCATGACCAATATCAGAATTAAGAGAAACTCTACAAGAAAGACTAGTGAATAAATAACGGATATATGTCTGATATTGTCCAAAAAACCTACAGATATCAACTCTACATGTAATTCTAGGAATACCTTTAAACAAAGGGTTATAAATTCTTTGAATATAAGTAACAAGATATGGTGAAGCAGCAAAACTAAAAGGTAAACAACCTAAAACAATCATTTTAGTTAATTCTTCCCGATCTTTCACTATATCATATTTACCCGTTAAATTGCCAGTACCCGAGTTAAGTTTTTGTTGGCCAGATTCTTCATCAACACTCCATGCAATAGGGTGGTTATATACCATGTGCCTACGAAGTTGACTCGTTCCCCCTTGCTTACCTCCGGTCTCATATTTATAAACTTCCTTACAAATAGTACATCTTACATAATTTTTATCTTCTTCTAGTCTTTCAAAAAATTGCCAACACTTACTTCTTAATCTTAGATTCTTCTTAATAGGGAGGGCAGGCCTACTTGTATTTGTCACGACCCCAATTTTCCTCAGTGGGATATCATGATGGCACCTAATCTCTAAGACTAGGTAAGCCTAATAATTTGCAGAATAACTGAATATAAACTGAACTCAAAATCCAATTCATGAATATAAAAAAAAATTGCGATTTAAATAATTACAACTCCCAAAACCCGATAGAAATAAGTCACAATCTCTAAAGAGAAAATGTTAAGTATCTCTATACATCAGAGTCTAGTAAAATAAAGAAAGCAACATCATAGAGATAGAAGGGGACTCCGAGGTCTGCGGACGCTGGCAGATATACCTTGAAGTCTCCATGTATGGTCTAACTCACTGGTACCTGGTCTGGTAAGCAGACACAAAAAGATGTGCAGAAGTGTAGTATGAGTATACCATAACGGTACCTAATAAGTGCCAAGCCTAACCTCGGTAGAGTAGTGATGAGGTCAGTTCAGGGCCCTACTGAAATAAAAAGGAAGCAAGGCAGAAGATATAACAATATAATGAAATGACGGAGAATTTAACAATGAGAAGTTACAGAAAAGTGAAACATAAAGAATAAAGGTAAACAACAGGGGGAGCTCTCAAGGTATCGCCTCGTAGTCCTAAATGTAAATACACAACAGGGGGAGCTCCCGAGGTATCGCCTCGTAGTCCCAAAAGTAAATATGCAATACGGGCGCTCCCGAGGTACTGCCTCATAGTCCCAAAATTAAATACACAACATAGGGAGCTCCCGAGGTACCGCATCTTAGACCCAAAAGTAAATACACAATAGGGGGAGCTCCCGAGGTACCGCTTTATAGTCCCAAAAGTAAATACACAACTCATAACCTATGGAACAACGAATTTACAGTAAGGAATCATACAGTTAAAGACTGAATACAAGATCAAGGAAGCAGGTAATTCAACTAAGCATGTTGCACAAGTTGCACGTAAGAGTAATACACATAGGCATGCAACATTAGCCTAAACATGATGATTACACGGGCTAGAGAAACTCGGTTAAGGAATTAAAAGAAAACTACTCAGCAAGAACCAGATTTTTCAACATTTAACCCCGAGTACGCACTCGTCACCTCGCGTACTCGGCCTTTAATTATTGCAAATATCATAACTGTACCAAAACCTAAGGGGAAGTTCCTCCACACAAGGTTAGACAGGTCACTTACTTCAAAGCAAGCTCAATCAGTCAATAAGAATGCATTTCCCTCGATTTTCTGACTACGAACGGTATCTAGCCAAAAGAAATTACATACTATAAATACAACTATAACAAACTAATTTAAATAATGAAACTACGACTTTAGCAAAGAATTGAAAGATCGCCACAAAATATCGACCCGAACCCACATCTCGAAATCGGATAATGCCAAAAAATACAAACACCCATTTGACCGCGAGTCCAACCATATCAAATTTACCAAAATCCGACACCAAATTGCCACTCAAATCCCCAAATTAAACTCTCCAAAACCCTAGCCTCAAACTCTCAAATGCCACCTTAAATGCACCCAAACTAGGTGGGAAATTCAATGGGGAAACAATATTATTGAATAAAAATAATCACAAGTGACTTACCTCAAGAAATCCCTCAAAAATCCTCTCACAAATCGCCTTAGACCGAGTTTGCAAAGCCCAAAATGAGAGAAATCACAAAACCCTTCGGATTTTATACACTGCCCCAGCATTTTCGCTTTTGCGGTCAAAAATCTGCTTTTCCGGTGAAATATCCGTATCTATGGAGTTTACTTAAACTACCAGACTCTGTACCTGCGCGCAATCATCCGCATCTGCGGAAGCGCTTCTGCGCCCCCTCGTCCACTTCTGCGGAAGCCTTGGCCACCTCAGCTCCCTCACTGAGGTCGTTTGCTCAAAAGTCAAACCTTAGTACATTCTCCCAACTTAAAGCTTTTGATATTAAAATTTTCTTTCCGAATGAACTCCGAACTTCCCGAAAGTCAATTCCGACCATACGTACAAGTCATAATACCTGAAGTGAAGCTACTCAAGTTCTTAAACCATTGAACGACGCGTTAGATCTCAAAATGACCGGTCGGGTCGTTACATTCTCCCCCACTTAAACATACGTTCGTCCTCGAAAGTGCTGAGGAGTACTCCGGGGTTGTCCAAAATCACTGTTTAACACCTCATGCACCTACCCGTGCCACTACAAACTAGTTGAGCACATTAGCTCGAGCCAGACTGAGGATACTCCCTATAACCTTAGCTAACAAGCTTTAGAACCAAATTCCAACATCCGAAATTTTTCCACGAGATCCGATTCTAACATACGAACACCGTATCAATCACTAGACACTGCACGCAGCATGACCATGCTCCTCCGATGAACTCACACCCTTCACCACATAAGTCGATTGACCATAATAACATCCTTCGGTCACAATCGCTGAAATTTCACGAATCTGCTGCATGAAATACATCTCCTGACGCTTATAAGTCCTGCTCCAACTCTCGCAATACTGCCACCACGGAAAAGATGTGTAGAACTAACAACCACATGCCGAAATAACAAATCATGGAGTCTCCCCTCCCGACAAGGACCATTACCTCATTCTGAATTGAATAACGATATATGTTTTTTAATGTACCCTACATAACTTCGATCGAACTGATCCCAGGTCCAATAACCTCGTCTCACCCAGTACAAGCTACTCAGGCAATAAGCCATCTCAAACACTGCCAAAATCTCATATGACGCCAACAATGCGCCAATACGTTAAAACTCGAATGTGATACATAAGGAAAAATAAACTCTGAAAAAGAACTACCCGGCCCGCGTAATGAATAAAATGTCTGAACAGGTGCTATGAACCCTTCTCAGAGAATGAGAAATCAAATACACAGGAATAGCTATAGGAAACCATGCTCAACATCTCGGTGTTGCGGCGTGCAACCCGATCTACACATGATACCGTTGCGACGTGCAACCCAATCCAAATAATGTACCCGTGGCGGCATGCCACCCGATCCACTCATAACAATAAGTAAGGACATACCCATCAAGCCATAATGCTTCTACCTACAGAATACCAAATATCGGCCACAAGCACGCCAAGTGCAAAAATACAACTCTGGGAGACGGATAGTGCAACATGCCGCAAAACCCAAGCATAACTAAGGTGCGATAAATGACTTGCCTCTCGAGAGCCATCATGCTCATATAACACCACAAGCTACACGGGACCTCAACACATGAGCAAATAATCAAGCCGTCTTAATCTGAAACAACTCCCATAGTTCACAACCAAAGGAATAGAGCGCCTTCCAGGCATAAACTCTCACATTAATGATGGTACCATAATCTCCATGCTTGCTTTCAATCTTTAACAATCAAGTGACTAACATGTCACACTTATACAGATTTCCCCGGGAATACTCTCTCATGACCTTTCGCACCAGGTAGCAAAGTCTGCACCTCCACGCCACCAACCGCACTAATTTTGCAAAGCCAACCAAGAGTCCGCAATTCAATACCCAAAGCCTCTTACACATGACACCGTTCACATGTGACACTAAAGAAAATATCAACTTGCTCTGAACGTCTGAACTCCTTCCTGCTCATTCGAGCTCGTGACATTCTTGTCAACACCGAACTGCAACCTTGATCCTCAGTTTCAAATTTCCATGTTGCTCACTGTACCTATCATGCCGCTACGCGAGAGGGCAAGAATTCATCATAACCCCTGAACTACTAGTAGAATAAACAATTCATTGGTTAGATTCCTTTCACTTAACTTACTTCAGAAGGACCATTGCAATACGCAACTGAATTCCCCAACCGCAGAAAATACAAATTCCAAGTCGTGGTCTAAACTGTCATGATTCCTCCGGGATCCATTTACACATAACAAGGCCATTAGAATCAAATACCTCCCCAAATAAATCAAGTTACAGTGGTTGTCAAGCCCGTGCATACAACCACAAACCACATGTATAACTTCACACGCCGAAGGAACTGATCATTGCCACAATCATGCCGATTCAATCATTACAATCCAACCCAACTTCTTCCAATTTACTCTCGACTTGCCTTAGAAATAATAGTAGCTCCATTCCCAAACGTAACAAACCAAATCCGCACTCATCCCGAGTGACCCGCATCACGAGACCACATCGTCTCAGTACTCTTGAACCATCTCATACTCTCCTTATATGCACAATAACATCTTCGACTAGTACACCCATTCTGCAAAAAGACCTTCCGTGAATCCGAAGCTATTTCTTCCTTTCCTCCAATACTGCACCGCACACCCGATGATACCATAGAACATTCCGAGTCCCATTCGTAATCCACTGCGCAAACTCGATCCTTAACCACACAACGGACCCCGAATCCTTAGGCACTGCACTTAGATTCTTGAACCCACTAGGACCGTTGTTGCGAGTCACCTACTCTGACCTGGTCTCGAATATAATCAAACTCCAACGCGTTGCTAGCATATGAACACCCTCTCAGAGAAGCAACCGGTTGAATTCTTTTCCTTGTACATCACATTTACAAGAAACATAAACTATGAGTCTTCCCAAAAACCTAAACATGAATCAATAAGGCAAAATGGAACACACATCCATCAAGGTTTTTGCCCGGATTACCCCTAATGTTTTTATTTTATATATTTTCTTAGTCATAATAACCTACCAATGTACCGATAACCAGAACTCGCACCAGTAGACAACCACGCGATCCCATCGCAGACGGTGGGGCTCCCCCACTTAGCTTTAAGCTACAATTTATAAACCTAGAACCCACAAGGATTTCCCCTTCTCAATTACCATGATCTCACACCATCAACCCGCCAAATTTCTTGTAGTTTCTTATTAAACTTTTCATGAATATTCTGAATTATCAGCCATAATTACATATTTGACCTTCTACTTCGTAGTAAGCAGAACTCTCCGTAGAAACTTCATCAAAATCACACAACCGCTGACTTGTCCATAGGAGATATCCTACCCGTGGAATTCCATACTGATATCTCCCAATGACGCTGCAATGGTACAACTACCACAAAATCAGTAAACCCTCCTGAGTCCGTGCTCATCCACCAGCTGTACAAGTCCGTTCCTTCCCCATTGACATCAACTAAAGTCCGAAAATACATTCAAAACTCGAAGTCATGTTGCATATCATGACAATCAAGTTTTCACACCCCTATTCATTTCAAGCAAACTCCTTTCTGCCCTATTCAATGTTCCTCAGTACAGTAGCCACTATTTCAAATAAGGTCCGTAGACCTAGTCACTCTCCACCATGACTCCCAAATCGCTCTAAACTTTCTCAAGGCATGTGGCTACTCTACCACATAATATACATGCTACTCCACCACACTCAATTCGGTTAAATCATCTTCTTTAAGTAACTACTCGACCTCTGCTTTTCATAATTGGCCTGCTAGTAATTCAACCATCGCGAGACACCTCCTGCCATGTCCTCCCTCATACTTTTCTACCCAAATGTTGCCTCAAATCAAATCCATACCTGTAGCACCTGAACTGATAAATCGCTACCAACTCCCAACCTCCTAGAAGATCTTCTTTCTCGAGCCATCAACACTGGAAACACCAACTTGATTCTAAAACCGCTACATTCCGCTATCTCTGACAATCTCTTCTTACGCGCCACTTCTCAATGTCCTGCCCCGAAAGCAAATCTAAGAAGACCATAACACCGGCAAAACTTAATGCGTTCCAACAAGGGCGATGCCACCACATCACAAATTAGAATTGCACCACGCCCGAAAATATCAAGTCTTGTCACTTCATCAACCAAGGCATGAACATCCATAGTCCGATTGCCTTTCCTCTGCTGGAATTAAATGCCGAACTTCTAAATCATGCACCGAGAAATCCTCCTTTTAAGTCATTCACTGCCTCGACACATAGACAAGCACCCTACCATTTCACCAACACTGTGCGATGACAACGCATGAACATCATAACAATCCGTGCATAGCCTCAAATCCATAGGAAGTATGAATGCTGAACTGAAACAATAGAACATCCTTCCGCAAGGCGACGATAATATACACTCGAACACGTAAGGAAAATATATTGCACCATATCTGCAGCACTGCTACACTCTTCAATGCCTAATTGATAACAAGCTCTTCACGTCCCATGAGATTGAGTAGGAAGGTAAAAAAGACATAATCCCCAAAGGAATAAAATCGTACGATGAGGAAATCAAGGAAGTGAAGCTTTTCCTAACAGTTCCATAGCCTCCCGAAGATAAATACAGATGTCTCCGTACCGATCCGCGAGACTTTACTAAACCTGCTTGTGACTCATAACACCTATGAACCTAGTGCTTTGATACCAATTTGTCACGGCCCCAATTTCTCTCTGTAGGATATCGTTATGGTACCTAGTCTCTAAGACTAGGTAAGAATAACAATTGCAGAATAATTGAATATAAATTGAACTCAAACCTCAACACATGAATATAAATAAGAACTGCGATTCAAATAATTACAACTCCCAAAACCCTGTAGAAATAAGTCACAAACTCTAAAGAGAAAATGTTAAGTATCCCTATACATCAGAGTCTAGTAAAATAAAGAAAGTAACATCATAGAGATAGAGGGGGACTCCGAGGTCTGCGGACGCTGGCAGATATACCTTGAAGTTTCCACGTATGGTCTAACTCACTGGTACCTGGTCTGGTAAGCAGTACATGAATCTGCACAAAAAGATGTGCAGAAAAGTAGTATGAGTACACCATAACGGTACCCAGTAAGTGCCAAGCCTAACCTCGGTAGAGTAGTGACGAGGTCAGGTCAGGGCCCTACTCGAATAAGAAGGAAGCAAAGCAGAAGATATAATAATATAATGAAATAACGGAGAATTTAAACAATGAGAAGTTATAGAAAGGTAACAGACAACGAATGAAGGTAAACAACCGGGGGCGCTCCCGAGGTACCGTCTCATAATCCCAAATGTAAATACACAATAGGGGGAGCTCCCGAGGTACCACCTCGTAGTCCCAAAAGTAAATATGCAATAGGAGCGCTCCCGAGGTACCGCCTCGTAGTCCCAAAAGTAAATACACAATAGGGGAGCTCCCGAGGTACCACCTCGTAGTCCCAAAAGTAAACACAAAATAGGGGAAGCTCCCAAGGTACCGCCTCGTAGTCCCAAAAGTAAATACAGAACTCATAACCTATGAAACAACGAATTTACAGCAAGGAATCATACAGTTAAAGACTGAATACAAGATCAAGGAAGCAGGTAATTCAACTAAATATGTTGCACAAGTTGCAAGTAAGAGTAAGACACGTAGGCATACGACCTTAGGCTAAACATGATGACTACACATGCTAGAGCAACTCAGTTAAGGAATTAAAAAAAACTACTCAGCAAAAACAAGATTTTTCAACATTTAACCCGAGTACGCACTCGTCACCTCGTGTACTCGTCCTTCACGTATTGCAAATATCATAAGAGTACCAAAACCTAAAGGGAGGTTCCCCCACACAAGGTTAGACAAGTCACTTACCTCAAACCAAGCTCAATCAGTCAATAAGAATGCCTTTCCCTTAATTTTTTGAATTCGAACAGCCCAAATCTAGCCAAAAGAAATTACATACTATAAATGCAACTATAATAATTTAAATAATGAAACTACGACTTTAGCAAAGAATTGAAAGATCGCTCTAAAACATCGACCCGGGCCCATGTCTCGAAATCGAATAAAAGTCGCAAAATACGAACACCCATTCGACCACGAGTCCAACCATATCAAATTTACCAAAATCCGACACCAAATCGCCACTAAAATCCCCAAATTAAACTCTTCAAATCCCTAGCCTCAAACTCACAATTTTCACCTTAAATACACCCAAACTAGGTGGGAAATTCAATAGAAAAATAATATCATTGAATAAAAATGATCACAAATGACTTACTTAAGAAATCCCTCGAAAAGCCTCTCAAAAATCGCCTTAGACCGAGTTTGCAAAGCCCAAAATGAGAGAAATCACGAAACCCTTCGGATTTTAAACACTACCCAGCATTTCCGCTTTTGTGGTCAAAAATCCGCTTCTGCGGTACATCTTTTACGATGTAATCTCTGCATCTGCGGAGTTCACTTAAACTCTCAAACTCCACACGTACGTGCAATCATCCGCATCTGCGGAAGCGCTTCTGCGGCCCATCGTCCGCTTCTGCGGAAGCCTTGGCCACCTCAGCTCCCTCACTCACTCCGCTCATGCGATCACCCTTCCGCAGAAGCGGCTCCGCTTCTGTGGCGACCTTCACGTCGCACCTGCGACCACTAGCCGTCCTCATCATCCCCGCATCTGCGATATCCTGCTCGCTTCTTTCAAGAATCATTTATAATTACCTCAAGGTCATTAAAAAGCTAACTATTGAGGTCAGTTCTTAGAATTCTTTCAACCTTATTTTTTTCAATTAAAACGACCAAGCATGACAACCCTGATTGAAGAGCTCTAGCTCTTAGTTCTTCAGCCACCTAGTGGTACTACTATATTACGGTTGTCAGATGGTATTGACTAACCCATCTAAATTTATATAATATAGAAAGAAAAAATTAAATACAAATTAAAATTATTCAAATATTAAACACATTAAGCATTTGCACAGGTTATCATTACCAAATCACAACAATAATTTATATTTTCCTTTAACATATATAAAAGAGTATAATTTCAATATAGATTCGAACACAATTTTCACAAAATTTATAAATAATTATATATTGATGCTTCTGTTATTTTAGAATATCTAAAGATAATTTAATAAATACGAAGCAGAAATAGCAACCTCTTCAAATTTAATTTTTAAAAAATCTTCAAGCTAGAAATAAAACCACTAGAGAAATAAAAATAAATGTATACACATAGAAAAAGAGGTAGTAGTGTAGTACTTTTTCCAACAAAACCTAATAAATAAATAAATATAGATCCTTTCAATTTTCATTTCCCATATCTTTACTGTCAAGAAAAAATAGTTGTTAGCACATCATTTTGGAGCAGACCTATGCGTTGTAAGAATTGCGAAACTTAAACTATGGCAAAAATAATTGCTTACTTAGATGGTTAAGAGAGTTGATGCATGTGCAATATCAATAAAATTCATGACATAGACGCATAACTGAGCATCACATTGAAGAAGAAGAAGAAGAAGAAGAAGAAGAAAATTGGATATTAAAACTTCCCGAAGAGAACACCAATAGTTCAATATTTTGACAATTTGTAAGTTATTAAAAATATACTCGTGGAAGTTGAAAAGAACTTCCAAACATTGAATATGTATAGGAAGATGAAAAGCAATTTTAAGACATTGACTATGCTGCTAAGTGGCTGTTGTAAGAAAATTATTCCACCCGTTTCTATACTCATTTAACCGATTCATTATTTTACAACTTAATTTATCATTTATTGGAAGGTAGGTTTTTGGTACAAAAACATTAAAAAAGTTATATTTAAATAAGGGATAAAATAGTTATTTAATTTTTTATGAATATTTTAATATGATAATTTTATCTAAAAATTTTTATATTTATAATATAGTATGATATGATACAATAATATTTGCAAAACTTTTAAAAAAGAAAACAAAGTTTAAAGAATGACGTAAAACTGGCACACCCTATGCCTGAAATAAATATGAAGTAAAAGAAAAAAAACGGAAATTTGAACGCGGTAGTAAGACGGCGTCGTTTGGAAGTTCTATTTATACGGTTTTGGAAGATGCAAGATCTCAGACAATTTTCGTTGACGAGTACGACTTCATAACATACCAAAGACTACCGGTGAAAGCTAAAATCGGAAATAGATCGTCCGGCGGTATTCCCGCCGACAGTAATTTTGTCGGAGGGATTGAGAAGACAAACGACATTGTATGTTTGATAAATTTACATTTGCATATAATACTTAACAATTATAAGAAAATCAAACAATGGTAGTCGGAGGAGAAGGATGTTGTCCGACTATGGATCTGCTACGATCGGAACCAATGCAATTGGTGCAATTGATCATCCCGATGGAATCCGCTCATCGTACAATTTCTTACCTTGGAGATCTCGGTCTCTTCCAATTCAAAGACGTAAGCATTAAGCAAACACATTTGATTCATATATGAATATGTAATGTACCTATATCCCTACATATTTGATTATTTGTTTGGGTTATTCGATTTTCTGTATGTTTTGTAGCTGAATGATGAGCTGGATACGCGTTTGATTTTACGTATTTCATGCATTATACAGTAACTTTGATTTTGACCATTCCTTTTTTCTTAGATATTACAACATTTTTCATAGCTGAAAGGCTGAGCTCGATACGGGATTTTTCATACTGATACGTCAAATCATCTCATTTTCAGTCTTAATTTAGACATCAGTTGCTTAATTATTAGAACAAAATTTAGGTTTTCAAAAATTACATATCAGTAGTTCAAGTTCATTTTCTTTTGTTATTGAAAGTATTGAAAAAGATGTATGATAATTTATAGTTGTTTACCCGAAAAATCGGATAACGTTAAATTTAAATATGGTTCTAAGGGTATGCAAATTTCGTTGATATAAAAGTGACAATACATGTATTTTTGCTGTGTAAATGGAAAATGATGGAAGGGAAGACTGAAAAATATTAGAAGAACAAGCACAATGAAATCTTCCGCCGCCTCTCTATTGCAATCTATCTCTCCTTTTATAGTAGAGGGTCACTACTTTATTAGTAACTACATAAAATAATACATATAGTGGAGAACCCATGCTGGTTTGTCTCTCCCTCGATTCTCGCCAAGATTATCTCCCTTGGTGCGGTTGTAACGGCTCTTGTCTTGCGAGCTCGGCACTGACTCGAGCTTGGTGCTAGATCGAATCCCCGGTCTTAATTCGAGCTCGGTTCTGCCTTGGAGCATCGATATTCGGGGCCAGCGCCGATCGTCGTTACCCCATAGTCCGATCCGGACGCGGGTTCGATAATGATATCGAGTTTTGCGGTTGATTGGTCTTATGGCTCGAAGCTCGACGTCTTTACTTCGGAATTCGTCCGAGCTCGCCATGCGGATACTCTTCGATTGAAACGTTATTGTCTCGACCGGTCTTTATGACTGAGAATCGGTTTTGACCGTACACA
>AWOL01S0021062.1:0-60921 GCA_000715115.1 Nicotiana otophora
GTCCCAAAGAATATTGCCAACAAAGTATACACTTTGCAAAGATGCTTATACTTATGTGAGATGGATTCCATTTGACAAAATAATGGCCGTATTACACCTACCAATGTACTCGCTCTGTTGCAAATTATCTGTCATGTTTCTCTTTTACACGCTCATTAAGAAACCCGTAATTAGGGGAAATTTTTGATTAATTATCCTTATTTATGTCCTAGATATTCATCTCTCTTCATTGAATATTTACTTATTGATATGACATCTTCATCTTCAAGAACAATTACTACTAAGGGTGAAATAAGAAAAAAGAATTGATTATAAATAATTTGAGACAGCTATTTTTAAAAATCATGACTAATAATTTAAGACGGGGAGTAAATTAAAGCGCTCTCTATGGAAAGACGATCGAGTCTCCATTCACATGTCACACATTTCGACCTTTCGTTTAAAAACAAAAAAGAGATTCCAACTATCTCAAATTTTGTACCAATTTACAGCTCATATTCCAAATTTAATTATTCTCTTTTAGTTATTAACGAATCTTTGCTAGCATTATTAGGAATCGCCCCAACTACTTTTTTTATCTATATATAGCTTTGACAAAATCACAGTAGATTCTAATTTTGATTAGATGAGATTCCTAATAAAATATTGGTCCTATCCTATTCTTAATTTAACACTTTCAACCATTGAGAGTAAAAGATACGCAACATAATGTTGATTTTTGTTTAATCATTGATTTAATGATTTGATTTGATTTAATTAAGGGCAAGCATGTGGAGAGTTTAATGATGATGATATATATTAGAAAAGGAAATTATAACATAAAATAAAAGGTTATACATGTCACAGTGACTAGTAACATTATTGGGGTATTATCACTTTTAGCTCACGACACAAACTATTTATATTTAGTAACCGAAAAAGTGTATAAAATTTATATATTTTTTGTATATAACATACAGAATGTATATATATATATATATATATATATATATATATACAAAAAATATATATTTTTCGGCTATTATTTTAATAGCGACTATACAATGTCTTTTTCCAAGCTAGGCAAAAGACAAAACAAAACTTTAAAATAAATAAATAAGACAAAGTAATGAACATCTTGCATTCAATTCTTTGAGAATTAAAGTAGCAATTTTACAATATGAAGTCACGTCTATGAAAAGTCTTCACAAGTTTCTTTCTTGCAAAAAAAAAAAGAAAAAGAAAAAGAAAAAGAAAAGTCATACTACAACAACTGCCTTCCCTATTAATTATTCCTCATAAATATCATCTACCTTATTGTTGAACTTAAGCAACTTCTTTGACTTACAAAAATTCATCAAAAAATACCAACCAATCCCTCCTACAGTCATCAATCCACTAATCAAATACACAAGTTTTGTTGCTATAGCCATAATAAATACCAAAAAACCACATGGAATTAAACACATAATTACCAAAAGTGGTAATTTCATTGGCACTCTATAAGGTCTTTTAATCAATGGAAATTTCCTCCTTAGCCAAAGAAATGATGCAAATTCCAAAAGCATACCCAAACTATACAAGAAATTGGCTGAAGAAATAATATCTTGAAAATCCATATAAGACATTCCCAATGAAATTGCTGTTGATAATATTATTCCAACCCATGGTGTATTAAACCATTTAGATCTTAACCCAAAAAACTTAGGCAAAAATGCTATTTCAGCCATACCCAAAAGTTGAAAAGCTGAACTACTCAATTGTGCTTCAAATAATCCAATAGCTGATAAAACAGCGCCAATTTCAATCCAAAATTTCAACCATTTACCAGAAATTATTTCTGCTGCATTTGCCATAAATCCTGTGTCCCAATCATTTTGGTCAACTGAAACAGCTCCAGTCACAGCCAAAAGTGGAATAATATACCCCAAACAAGTAAAAATAACAGATGAAAATAATGCTACTGGAAATGTCTTTTTTGGATTGTCAACTTCTCCTGCCATAGTACTAACATTATCCCAAAAATTCAAGTTCCAAAAAAGGGTATTAAAGAATAAATTCCAATCTTTTTTCACACCCTTTTGGCCTAAACTAATCCACCTATGAGGATGAATTTTTGGTATAGCAATCAATGACATTATAATAAAAGGTGCAAGTGAAATAATCCCAAGTGCAACTGCAACATACCCTACAATTGTTAAACCAGTATAGTTAACAAAAGATAAAAACAAAGTTGATCCAAGAATTGCCAATTTTCTTGAAACCCCAGATGAAAGAACAGGAAAAATCTTTTCCAAATAACTAATACACAAAACTGGAAAAGATGCAATATTTATAACACCAGTTAAGAATTTCCAAGTTCCCATTAAAGAACCCCAAAAGGGACCAAAAGCTTTATCAGCCCATATAACAAAACCACCATTACCAGGAAAAGTTGTTGAAAGTTCAGCAGTGATTAAAGCCTCAGGAACACTCCAAATAAATGGAAAAATTAGAAAACCAAGAATTGCTAGTAAAGGACCAGCTGCTTTAACTGCTGGTTCTTCTCCATATGGACCACCAGCTACTTCAAAATATATGAGGAAAATTAAAGGGATGAGTGTGAGTTTATGGTTTTTTGTGGTGGTGGCTGTGGTGGTGGTTATAGGGAGTTCTTGGGTGATTTGTGGTGGTTCTGTGTTGGCTGCTGTTATGGTTGAAGGATGTGATTCAATCTTCTGTGTCATTTTTGGCTAGCTTTGGTTTTGGTGGTGAAGTAATTGATCAAACAGGTTTTTTGTAGCTGGACTAGTAATATATAAGAGTATTATATAAGCATTGACTAAGTAGGGCTCTGCAGACCTCACATATAAAAATATACTGTATATATTATTGTTATTATATAAGCATTAAATCTTTGAAGTTTGGTATTTCCAATAATAATAAAAATTTACTTGCATTCAATGTTTATACTTACTAATAAATAAATGGAATATATGTGTATGTCGTAATTGTTTTTAAAAATATTTAAGCATCTCTACATATATTTTCGCTATAATACTCCCTTCGTTCACTTTTAGTCGTACAATTTGAATTTTGACGCCCCTTAAGAAATAATAAAAGAAATATGTATTGTATAATTTTACCTATAATAATAATAGCATTTTCAAAAGTCTTGAAAAATAATTTGAGGAATGAGTAGTTAATAATAAGGATAAAATAGAAAAAAAGATTATTATTCTCTTGATTTAGTATAATAGATAAGTAAAAGTAAAAATATATTTTAAATATATTAGACAAGTAAAAGTGAATGGTACTAATTTGTACATCTGTCTCTTTACAATTTTAAATTTTAGAAAATAACCTTTTTAAATCTCTTATGTATAAAAAGTAAATCTTTTACGTGTAAAAATAAATTTACTGTTTAAAAAAGAGATAGGATGATAACACTAAAAACTTAAGTAAATCTTACGTGTCATTTGGGTAAGCTTTGATTTAGGTGGGAAATAATTGAGCAAACACGTTTCTTGGAGCTAGACCAGCAATATATTCACTCAGCTCCACAATAAATGACCAATTTATCTTGGACACACTCATTAAAAAAATACAAAATTTTAAACAAAAATAGTTAGTGTAACTAAACTACTCTTAATTAAATATTACAACATAATTAATGTGAGGAGTAAAAGACTTTTTAGGGATATATACGTAAGGGTAATTTTGGAAAAACAAATTAAATTTTTTCTCGATTATATAAATAGACATTTATTTTGGACCAAAATAAAAAGACAAATTAATCACTTATGGTGGATAGAAAGAAATATATAATAAATTATAATAAAATATTACAAGTGGGGAGTCTTAGTTGTAAGTTTGATATTTCCAAACAATCATTTAAAGTTTTTTAATTCATACATGTCTCAAACTCTCAATAGCCAATAGGGTAGGAAACAGTCTCACAGGATATACTCCACCTCCCCCACCCCCTTTTCTTTAGTAGGCTATTTGAATTTTATTGATTTTGAATTTGCCGTCAAATTGATAGTTTGTTTTCGTCACTAGTTTCACAATTAATTATTTTTATATATTCAATAAATTACTTATTACAAATATTGAGTCCAAACAAAAGTTACCGAATCTATTTGAATCATTAACTAATACTCTGCTCTTTGGGTGGGTGGAGGGTGTGGTTCAAAGTTTTTTACTTGAGACTAGGGATCCCGAAGCGTGGGATCAATATTTTATTTTTATTTTGGGCAGGGAGTTGACTCTAGCAATAAATATGTAAGAGGGCAATCATCGTCACCATTATTATTATTATTATTATTATTATTATTACTATTATTATAGGTTATGAGTTCGAGTCACCCCAAAAGCAATGTGAGAAGTTTTTGGAGGGAGGGAGCCGAGGGTATATCAAAAACAACCTCTCTATCCTAGGATAGAAGTAAGGTCTGCGTACACACTACCCTCTCCATACCTTACTAGTATGATTATACTGAGTTGTTGTTGTTATTGTTATTGTTGTAGTTCGTGCCATAGCAATAAATATCGTGTCAATTCTTTTTTTAATTTCTATCATTATTGTTATTGTCATTGTTATTATTAATATTCTTGCAAAATTTTCTAGGAAGCCGGTAGCCGCTATTCTTCGGGTGTGCACTGAATAACTTGCTTAATATGGAATGGCTCGCACGTCACATAAGGAAAGTAAATTACATTAGACAAATTCATGCGACGAACTCTGACTCAGGAGTATAAATAATATTACTATTATGTTAGTAGTAAATAGTAATTAGCATATATTTCCAAAACACATTTTATGTTTTTAATTAAAACTTTGCATGGATGTCTCAATAGGATTGTGCTTTGTCTTAATTGGAGTTTCCTCTTTTCCAACTCTTCCAATATATTAATACAACTGGACAATGACCTAAGAGGAATAGTAATTTGTTTTATCTATGCGGTTATCTTTCCACATGGGGTCGATTTTAAAATAATTAAATGAATTATCAAAGACCCCAGATTACTTAATAAAGTAATTTTTTTTGTTGAGAAACTACAAGTTATTATTAAATCAATATTTAAATCTACTTTACTGTTCAATCTTCAAGATACCCTAATTAGTTCTTTATTCTCCCTTTCCCTCTTTCTTATGTGGTACGCATATTCGTGTTTCAAAATCTACATTTCAATTTCTAAAAGAGTTAAGTAAGAGGATTAATCCACCGTCTCTTGAGCAGAGACTGCAGAGCTATTTTTGTCCAGAAGGAGTCAACTGATTGTTTTCCACCGAAAAATCATACATTAGAGGTGTGGTTTCTTAGTTGTAAGTTTGATATTTCAAGTAATCATTTAAAATTTTTTACTTCATACATGTCTCAATAGCCAATAGGGTAGGACACAACGTCACTTGAATACTTTGTTGATCATACTCTTAAGAAATATAATTATGTCCATTTTTTCGTGTGTTTATATATGATAATTTTTCTGAATTTGGTTGGCGGACTGTGATTAACCTAAAAATTGATGAAACTACCGGAAACGACCTCGTGAGAATTACTCATCATGAGTAATATCGTGTTTTGGTGTTTCTCAGTCGGAAGAATGCATAACCCTACTCGTGCTATGCACGGCCACTTAAATCTTACATGTGATAAAAATTTGACGGACTCTGATTGACCTGAAATTTGGCCGATCCACCGAAAACGATGTTGTGGGGAATACTTGCCATGACTAACATATTTTTTTGTCATTTCGCGGCCACGAAACAAGAATTAAGGATCATTTCTATTTTTTCGTGTTTTGTACACAAGATAATTTTTTAGAACTTGGTTGATAGACTTTGATTGACCTAAAATTTAGTGGAACCATCGGGTACTGCCTTGGGAGTAATACTCACCATGACTAACATGACTAACAAGGCAGTCGATCGCCAAAATCATGAAGATAGCGTGGATATTAGCACATGGAAAATCGTGCTCAATTCCTGTTCCATGGCCCTAAAAAGCCAAAACAAGAAACGGTCATGGAGAAGTAATGACTATTATTCATTAGATTATTTCTGATGGCCCCAAAAATTTTTAGGTGATTCGGAGCCGGTCGACCGAAGTCTTGAAGATGAAGCGAACATTAACACACGAAAAAATAAAAATTGTGCTTAGTTCCTGTTTTATGACCATAAAATACCAAAAAAAAGGAACGATCATGGAGAAACAATAACTAGTGTTTATTAGATCATTTTTGATGGGCCAATAAAATTTTTGGCAGTTCAGGGCCGGCCTTCCGAATTCATTAAGATGGCATAGATATTAATACGCAAAAAATCAAAAAAATCATGCTTAATTCCTGTTTTATGGCCCTAAAATACCAAAAAATAAAGAACGGTCATGGAGAAACAACGATTATTGTTCATTAGGTCATTTTTGATGGGCCCACAAAATTTTAGGCGATTCGCGGTCGGTCGCCCGAATTCATGAAGATGACATGGACATTTACACATGAAAAATCGAAAATCATGCTGAATTCCTGTTTTATGACTCTAGAACGATAAAAATGAGGAACAATCATGGAGAAACAATTTGTTCAATAGGTCATTTTTGATGGCACCTCAAAATTTTAGGCGATTCAGATCCTGTAGCCCAGATTCATGTAGATGGCGTGGACTAGCACACAAAAATTTGAAACTCGGCCCGAATTTCAATTTTTTGGCACTAAAATGCCAAACGATGAGGAATAATCATTCTAAAGCCATGACTATTGTTCATTAGGTCATTTTTATGGTCCCACAAAATTTTAAGTTATTCAGATCTAGTAGCCCGGATCCATGAAGATGTCGTTGACTATAGCACACAAAATTCAAAAAACGACCTGAATTCCAATTGTTTAACCCCAAAATGCCACAAAAAAGGAACGATCATTCCAAAGCCATGACTATTATTCATTAGGCCTTTTTTATGGCCCCATAAAATTTTAGGCGATTCGGATCCGGTATCTGGATTTATGCAGATGGAGTTGTCTATGCACACAAAAATTTGAAAATCGGCTAGAATTTCAGTATTTTGGTCCTAAAATGCCAAAAATGAGGAACGATCATGCTGAAGCCAGGCGATTCAGGTCTGGTAGCTCGGGTTCATACAGATGGCGTGGATTAGTACACGAAAATTTAAAAATTGGCTAAAATTCTAGTTTTTGCCCCTAAAATGCCAAAAAACAATGAACGATGATGCGGAATCCAAGACTATTGTTCATTAGGTCATTTTTTATGGCCCCAAAATTTATTAGGTAATTCGAATATGGTATCCCGGAGGCGCGAACCATACCACACAAAAATTTAGAAATGAGCAAGAATTCAGTTTTTTGGCAATACAATACCAAAAAACGAGGAAAGGTCATCCCGAAGCCATGCCTATTGTTCATTAGGTCATTTTTTATGGCCCCGAATTTTTTAAAGCGATTCGGATCTGATATTCTACATATGGCGTGGACTATAGCACATAAAAATTCTTAAATCAGCATGAATTCCAATTTTTTGCCCTAAAATGCCAAACAAAGAGGAACGGTCATGCCGGAGCCATGACTATTGATCATTAGGTTAATTTATTGCCCCGCAAAAATTTAGGTAATTCTTATCCGGTATCCTAGATTCATACATATGACGTGGACTATAACATACGAAAATTTAAAAATCGGCCCGAATTCCATTTTTTGCCCTAAATTGCCAAACAATGAGGAATGGTCATGCCGAAACCATGATTATTATTCATTAGGTCATTTTTATGGCCCCACAAAATTTTAGGCAATTCGGATCTGGTATCCCGAATTCATGTAGATGGTGAGGACTATAGCACATGAAAATTTGAAAATCGGCCCGAATTCTTTTTTGTTTTTGCACTAAAATGCCAAACAATGAGGAACGATCATGCCAAAGCCATGAATATTGTTTATTAGGTCATTTTTAATAGCTTCACAAATTTTTAGGCGATTCGGATCCGGTAGTCCGGATTCATGCAGATGGCGTTGACTATACCATATAAAAATTAAGAAATCAGCCCAAATTCTAATTATTTTGCCCTAAAATGCCAAAACATAAGGAACGATCATACCGAAGCCATGGCTATTGTTCATTAGGTCATTTTGTATGGATCCACAAAATTTTAGGCGATTCGAATCTGATAGCCTGAATTCATGTAGATGGTGTAGACTATTGCACACGAAAAATTTGAAATTGGCCCTAATTCCTTTTTTCGTTTGGACCTAAAATACCAAAAAAAAAGAGGAACGGTCATGTCGAAATCATGATTATTGTTCATTTGATCATTTTTGATGGCCCTGTAAAATTTTAGGCAATTCGTATCCGGTAACCTAGATTCATGTAGATGATTTGGACTATAGCACACGAAAATTTGGAAATCGTCCCGAATTCAAATTTTTTGGCCCAAAAATTCCAAAAAAGAGGAACGGTCATGCCGAATCCATGACTATAGTTCATTAAGTCATTTTTGATGGCCCGTAAAATTTTAGACGATTTGGATGTGGTAGCCTGGATTCATGCAGATAGCGTGGATATAATATACAATAATTTGGAAATCAACATAAATTCTAGTGTTTTGGCCCTCAAATACCAATAAAATGAGGAACAGTCATGCCGAAACCATGATCATTGTTCATTAGGTCATTTTTGATATCCCCGCAAAATTTTAGGCAATTCGGATCTGGTAGCCCGAATTCATGCCGATAGTGTGGATAAAACATAAAATTTTAGAAATCAACCTGGATTCCAAATTTTTACCCTAAAATGCCAAAAAATGAGGAACGGTCATTCCGAATCTATGACTATATTTTATTAGGTCATTTTTTATGTTCCTTCAAAATTTTAGGCGATTCGGATCCGATAGCCCGTATTCATTAAGATAACATGGACTATAACACACAAAAATTTAGAAATCGTTTTTGGTCCCAAAATGCCAAATAATAAGGAATGGTCAAGCCGAAGTCATGACTATCTTTATGTCAGTTTTGATGGCCCTGCAAAATTTTAGGCGATTCAGATTAGGATCCGGTAGCCCAAATTCATACAAATAGCGCGGACTATAACACATACAAATTTGCAAATCGGCCAGAATTCTATTTGTTAGGCCCTAAAATGCCAAAAAATGAAGAACGGCCAGAGGCCAAAACCATGACTATTGTTCATTAGGTCATCTTTGATGGTCCCGCAAAATGTTAGGCGATTCCGATCAGGTAGCCTATATTCATGCAGATAGCTTGGGCTATAGTACACGAACATTTGAAAATCACCAAGAATTCCAATTGTTCGACCCTAAAAGGCCAAAAATGAGGAATTGTGATGCGAAGCCATGACTATTGTTCATTAGATCATTTTAATGGCCCTATAACAGTTTGGGCGATTCGGATCTGGTAGCCCGAATTCATGCAAATGGCATGGACTATAACACACAAAAATTTTGAAATCGGCCTGAATTCCAGTTTTTGGTCCGAAAATACCAAAAAGGGAACGGTCATGCCAAAGTCATGATTATTGTTCATTAGATAATTTTTGATGGTCCCGCAAAAGTTTAGGCGATTCGGATCCAGTAGCCTAGAATCATGCAGATGGCGTGGACTAATCAACGTGAATTCTAATTTTTTGAACCTTAAGGGCCAAGAAATGAGGAACAAACATGCCGAAGCCATAACTATTATTCATTAGGTTTTTTTGTTTCCCAGTAAAATTTTAGGAGATTCGGATTCGGTAGCCCGGATGTATGCAGATGGCGTAGACTATAGCACACGAAAATTTGAAAAATCAACCCGAAATTTAGTTTTTTGGATTTAAAATACCTAAAAATAAGGAACAGTCAAGCCAAATCCATGACTATTGTTCATTAGGTCATTTTTCATGGCCCCACAAAATTTTAGGTGATTTGGATCTGGTAACTCGGATTCATGTAGATTTATGTGCTATGGCACATGGCATCTGCATGGGTACGGGCGACAGAACCCGTATCACCTAAACTTTTGCCGGCACATAAAAAATGACCTAAGGAAAAATAGTCACCGCTAACCATGACCATTTCTCATTTTTTAGCGTTTTAGGGCTATAAAACTAGAATTTTGCCCTATCCCAAATTTTCGTATGCTATAGCCCACGCCATCTGCATGGGAACGGGCGATCAGACTCGAATAGCCTAAAATATTGCCGACCCATCAAAAATGTCCTAAGGAACTATCACACCCAAAACCTGGGGAGGCGTGACCTGCACCCTCTACCATATATGGCCCGAGCGTACTACTCTGTAACTATGAACTCTGGAGTGGTAACCCTTAACTTAGGACGACGAGGTCTACATGCCAGCTGGCAATACCAATCAAGGCCAACGAGGCCACCATTAATGCCTATAACCAACAATACCAAATAACATGTACACAAGGTTGGCAAGGACATAATACTGATATACAAAATATACATTATGTGTCTATAAGCCTCTAGAGATAGCTGAACTGTATCATGGTCGGGACAGGGCCTTGAACTACCCATCAAGCCTGTATATATAAAATGGACTCCAAGATCTTGACCTGGTAACTCCGAGGAAGTGGAGCTTACCAACCAAGTTGATATTTGACTCTATCTACTGGGAAGGTCTATCCAGTTGTCTATCAGGACCTGCAACCAAGAAATACAGCGTCCTCAGTAAAAGGGACGTCAATACGAAATAATGTATCAAGTATCTAAGGCAATAGAATAACTGAAAGATGAGACTTAATTGATAATAACTGAAAGTGATAGGGAGTCAAAGATAATCTGAAGATATGCTTACCTGCTGATACTGACTCAACTCTCTCAATATAGTAAGTAAAATAGATGCCGGGCTCTATAAGGCTCGGTACGTATAACTGCTCTGCCGTAGTAGGCTCGCTCATAGGCGCTCAACCATAGTAGACTTTGTATCATGGCCATTCAAGGCTCGCTCATAGGCACTCGACCACTTGAGGCTCGTATATATATTACCATCTGATCAGATGTTTTCCAATAGGGGCCTGCCCATCGATTATACCTCGATGGTGGTGAAAATACTATAATACTGCCCAATAGGTGCCTGCCCATCGATTATAGCTCGATGGTGGTGAAAATGCCATAATATTTTATATATATATATATATATATAGCCCATATGCTCTCTTGACCGGAAGATGACAATACTTAACCAAATAGAAAGTCCCAATAAGGGAGAATACTATAACTTATGAGACTGGGATAGTGTACCTAGATTCAGAAATACGAACTTCTGTTTATGTTTCGTTATCAAACACACGTAGTTAAGGGATCATGCCAAAATGAAGGAAAGGTTTAGCCTTAACATACCTTATTATAGTTTATCCAACGCCTACGTTGAACTCGTCTCGTCTCACTTTAATCTACAACAATGATAATAATATTATCGTTAACCAACGAATGATGTAACTATCGTACAACAAATGCCAAGCTTATTTTATATTAAAACTGACAACATTTCCCCTGTTTTTCTTGCTTTCCCCAAGCCCATAAAAATAACAAGAACACATACAACCTTTAACTATATACCTTTAGCACCACAACACACCCAACAACCCAACAACACCAATCAACAAGTCCAGCATATAAACATATATATTTAGATGACATTCCAACCTTATATCCATCAGAAAAAGTAACATCAAATAACCCAACAAGATATAACAACAACATGGACAACTTCTAGGTATTGTGTGGTTGTTTCTTCTCCTATTTACAACATCATCAACATACTCAACATATTGACAAACATAACAACAATAATAACATTATAATAAAGTTATTCCCCATGATTTCCAGCCATATGAAGTCATATATACAACTCCAAAATAGTCCAATAAGAGACAACAACTTATATAACTTCAAGTTTTATCTTGTAATTCTTAATCCAAATAACTTAACCAACATATAGATAAGATTAGGCCCAATAAATAGGGTGTTATACATATCTTAAACAATCAAAACAAACTCGAACCAGAGCTTCCATTAGCTTACAGGTACCCTTAATGAAATCACAACACCATAGATACTCTCTTCTTCACTTAGGCTAGCTTTTGGGGTTTTGTTTAGGTAAAACCACCTTGGATTCGACTTCGAACCTTGGAGAACTGTTAGAGAGGTGTTGAGAGAGTTTGGGAACTGTCCCTGGTCGAAAATGATCAGAAATGAGCCGTCCAACCCCTTTAAAATGTTCAAGGGTCGTCCACCGCCTAAGTGGGTCCCATTGGTAGCTGCTTGCGCGGTCTCACAAAAATGCGAATATCGCTCTAGTACAGTGTCGCATCGATGAACAGTTTAATGCATTGAAAATTAGACTCGTAGAGCTTCCCTTTGGTTGGTGGATCATCCCATAATTCTTATTATATTGGGAAAAATGCTCACCTACATTTTACCTAATTTTAAGCACATTTATGAATGTAACTTGTGATGACCTTTGCCAACTTTTGTTCTACAACTCACTTGACTTCAAAATGTAATACACGACTATCATACAACTAAAATAACTCATAACATGCCCTCCTTATTATGTTGAGCATCCTAGTCTCATCACAAAAATACATGTTATAACATTCCCAACTTGTAGACTTTAGATAAAACTTATTTTCTTCAATTCATTTAGCTTCTAAGCCTTTCAACCCTCTTGGTACTTGCAGTTCATTATCTCAAGTATTTGTAACCTCCAACTTAACATGATTAACTTGCTTTATGTACCTTCAAAGATGATCTCATTTCTGAGCTTACATCAACTGACTTGCGACATACTCTCACGTACGAAAACATGGGGTGTAACAGGAACACTACTCATCACCTTACAATGTCTGTTCCTCGTTATTGGCATTTTTGAAAATAAAATTAGAATTCTGCTCGATTATTAGATTTTCGTGTGCTTTAACCCACGCCATCTGCATGGGCCCGGACGACTGGACTCGGATCGCCTAATTTTATCGGTCTATCGAAAATGACCTAAGGAATAATAATCATCATCTTTCTATCACTGTTCCTTATTTTTTGGCATTTTAGGGCCATAAAATTAAAATTTACCCGATTCCTAGATTTTTGTGTGCTATAGCCCACGCCATTTACATGGGCCGGGACGACCGAACCCGAATTACCTAAAACATGTTTGGCCTATCAAAAACTATCTAAGGAACAATAGTCATCGCCTCGTCATGATCGTTCCTCTATTTTTGGCGTTTTAAGGCCATTAAACTGAAATTTCGCCCGATTCCCAGATTTTCATGTGCTATAGCCCACGCATCTGTATGGGCTCGGGCGAACGGACCTGGATCGCCTAAAATTTTGCCGGCCCATAATAAATGACCTAAAGGAACAATATTCATCGCCTCAACATGACCGTTTCTCATATTTTGATGTTTTAGGGCCATAAAACTGAAATTCTACTCGACTACTGATTATTTGTCTACTATAGCCCACACCATCTGCATGGGCCTAGACCACCGGACCTGGACCATCTAAAATTTTTTCGGACCATAAATAATGGCCTAAGAAACAATATTAACCACCCCTCCATGACCGCTACTCGTTTTTCGGCATTTCAGGGCAATAAAACTAAAATTCCGCGTGATTCACATATTTTTATATGTTATAGCTCACACCTTCCGCACAGGCCCGGGCGCCTAGACGCGGACCGTCTAAAATTTGTCGGCCCATTAAAAATGACCTAAGATACATTAGTTGTCGCCTCGCCATAACCTTTCCTCATATTTTGGTGTTTTAGGGCCAAAAACAAGAATTTCGCTTGATTCCTAGATTTTCGTGAGCTATAGCCCATGCCTTCCGCGTGGGTCTAGGAACCCGACTCGGACCACCTAAAATTTTGCCAGCCCATCCAAAATGACCTAAAGAATATTAGTCACCGCCCTGCCATGACCGTTCCTCATTTATTAGCATTTTAGGGCCATAAAATGGGAATTTGTCCCGATTCCAAGATTTTCGTATGTTATAGCCACCGCCTTCCGCGTGGGACCGGGCGCTCGTACCCGAACCCTCTAAAAACAATTTGAACCATTAAAAATGATCTAAGGAACATTAGTCACGGCCTCGCCATGACCGTTTTTTATTTTTGATATTTTAGGGCCATAAAACGGGAATTTAGCCTGATTCCTAGATTTTTGTGTGCAATAGCCCACGCCTTCTGCGTGGGCCCGAGCTTCCGAACCCGGACAATCTAGAATTTTTTCGGACCATCAAAATTGACCTAATAAACAACAGTCATTGCCCCGCTATGACCGTTCCTTATGTTTTGATATTTTAGGGCTATAAAATTAGAATTCTACCCGATTTCCATATTTTCGTGTGCGTCCTCGCCATCCGTGTAGGCCCGGGCGCCGGACCCGAACCGCCTAAAATTTTGTTGGCCAATCCATAAAGGCCTAAGGAACATTACTCACCGTCCCTCCGTGACCATTCCTCGTTTTGGTTTGCGTTTTAGGTCTTGAAAATGTGAATTTCGCTCGATTCACAGATTTTCGTGTGCTATAGCTCACGCCTTCTGTGTGGGTCCAGGCGCCCAAAAAGTCTAAAATCATACCGGCCCATCACAAAATACCTAAGGAAAAATATTCATCGCCTTGCCATTACCGTTCCTCGATTTTGGACATTTTAGGGCCATAAAATTGGAATTTCGCCAGATTCCCAGATTTTCATATGCTATAGCCCACTCCTCCCGCGTGGGACCAGGCGCCCGGACAGGAACCGCCTAAAAAAGTTTTGGACCATCAATATTTCTGTAAGGAACATTAGTCACCTCTCCTCCATGACCGTTCCTCATTTTGTGTCATTTTAGGGCCATAAAACACGATTTCGGTGTAATTCCTATTTTCGTGTGCTATAGCCCAAGCTTTATGCATAGGCATGGGCCATCGGACCCCGACCGCCCAAAATATTTTTGAACGATCAAAATTGACATATGGAACAATCATCACCGCCCCGCGAACAATCGTCACTGCCCCACCATAAGCGTTCCTCAATTTTTGGCATTTTAGGGCCACAAAACTGTAGTTCTGCTCGATTCACATATTTTTGAGTGGTGTACTCCATGCCTTTCGCGTGGTCTCAACCGCCGAGACCTGTCCGCCTAAAATTATTCCGGCCCATTAAAAATGATCTAAGGAATATTAGTTACCGCTCCTCCATGACCGGTCTTCATTGTTTGTTATTTAGGGCCATAAAATAGGAATTTCGCTCGATTCCCAAATTTTTGTGTGCTATAGCCCACACCCTTCGCGTGGTTCCAGGTGGTCGGAACTCGACCGACTAAAATTTTTATCGGCCCAAAAAAACGACCTAAAGAACATTAGTCTCTGCCCCGCTATGGATATTCCTCATTTTTGATATTTTAGAGCCATAAATGGGAATTCAGTCCGATTTTCAAATTTTTGTGTGCTATAGCCCACGCCTTCCGTGTATACCCGGACCACCTAAAATATTTTCGGTCCATAAAAACTGACCTAAGGAATAATAATCACCGCCCCTCCATGATCGCTCCTCATGTTTTGGCGTTTTAGGGCCATAAAACTGGGATTCCGCTCGATTCTCATATTTTCATTTGCTATAGCCCACGCCTTCCGCGTGGGCTCGGGCACTCGGGCTCGGATTGCCTAAACTTTTGTCTGCACATAAAAAATGACATGAAAAATATTAGTCACCACCCCGCCATGATCATTCCTCATTTATGGTGTTTTAGGGCCATAAAATAGGAATTTGGTCTGATTCCCATATTTTCATATGCTATAGCACATGCCTTCCGCGTAGGCCCATGCGCCTCGACCCGGACCACCTAAAATTTTGCCGAACTATCAAAAATGACCTAAGGAACATTTATCACTGTCCCGCCATGACCTTGCCTCATTTATTGGTATTTTAGAGCCATAAAAAAGAAAGTTGACCTGATTTGCAATTTTTCGTGTGTTATAGCCCACGCCTTCTGCGTGGGCCTGGGCGACCGAACACATCCGGAACCCCTAAAAGTTTTTGAACCATCGGAAATCAACCTATCGAACATTATTCACCGCCTCACCATGACCGTTACTCGAATTTTGGCATTTTAGGGCCATAAAACGGGAATGCGACCTGATTCCCAGATTTTCTTGTGCTATAGCCCATAATTTTCATGTGGGCCCGGGCACAGGACTTGGACCGCCTATTTATTTGGACCATTAAAAATGATAAAAGGAATAATAACATTACCCTGCCATGGCCATTCCTCTTTTAGTGACGTTTTAGGGCAGTAAAAAGAGAATTTTGCCCGATTCCTATATTTTAGTGTGTTATAGCCCACGCCTTCTGCGTGGGACCGGGCGCCAAAACCCGCATCACCTAAAACTTTTTCGGGCCATAAACAATAACCAAAGGAACATTATTCACCGCCCCTCCATGACCATTGCTCGTGTTTTGGCGTTTTGGGGCCATAAAAAGGGAATTTTACATGATTCCTATATTTTCGTGAGTTATAGCCCACGCCTTCCATGTGGGTTCGGGCGCCCGGATCCGGACGTTCTAAATTTTTTTCGGCTTATCAAGAACGACCTAAGGAGCATTAGTCAACGCCTCTCCATGTCCGTTTCTCAGTTTTTGACATTTTAGGGCCATATAACGGAAATTCTGCCTCATTCCCATATTTGCTTGTGCTATAGACCTCGCCTTTTGCGTGGTCTTGGGCCCGGGACCTGGACCGTCAAAATTTTTACTGGCCTACCACAAATGACCTGAGTAACATTAGTCAATGCTCTCCCATGACCGTTCCTCATTTTTGGCATTTTATTGCTATAAAACGGGAAGTTGACCCGATTCTCATATTTCATGCGCTATAGCCCACGTATTTCGCGTGGGTCCGGGCGCTCAGACTCGGACCGCCTAAAATATTATTGGCCCGCCAAAAATTGACCTAAAGAAAATTAGTCACCGCCCTACGATAGTCGTTCCTTATATTTTGACATTTTGGGGCCATAAAAAGGAAATTCGGCCAGAATCCTAGATTTTCATATGCTATAGCCCACGCCTTCCCCGTGTGCAAGGACGCCCATACCCGGAACCTATAAAATTTTCCAGACCATCAAAAATGACCTAAGAAATATTAGTCATTGATCCGCCATGACCGTTTTCGGTTTTTGATACTTTAGGTCTATAAAATAGAAATTCGGCTCGATTCCTAAATTTTCGTGTGCTATAGCGTATGCCTTCCTCATGGGCCCCGACCACTATACCCGAACAACCTTAAATTTTTCCGTACCATGAAAAATAACCTAAGGAATTATAGTCACTACCCCACCATGATCAATTCTCATTTTTAGCGTGTTAGTGCCATAAAACGGGAAATTCATCCCGATTCACAGATTCACGGGTACTATAGACTACGCCTCCCTCGTGGTCCCAGAACATCGAACCCAGACCGCCTAATATTTTTTTGGACTATCAAAGACGACCGAAGGAACATTAGTCTCTGCCCCGCCATGACCGTTCCTCGTTTTATAATGTTTTAGGGCCATAAAATAGGAATTCCGACTTGTTCTCATATTTTCGTATGCTATGCCCACGCCTTAACGCGTGGGCCCGGGCTCCAGGACTTGTATCGCCTAAAACTTTTACCCTACATCAATATCGACCTAAGGAACATTATTCACCTACCCGACATGAATATTCCCCCTTTTTTGACATTTAGTGGCCATGAAAGGGGAATTCGACCCGAATCCCGAATAGTTGTGTGATGTAGCCCACACATTCCGCGTGGGCCAGGACGTATGTACTCGGACTCTCTTAAAGCTTTCTGGACCATAAAAAATATCCTAAGAAATATTAGTCATCATCCCGCTATGACCGTTCCTCATTATTTGGTGTTTTAGGACCATAAAACGAAAATAATACTAGATTCCTAGATTTTCGTGTGTTATAGCCCATGCCTTCTGTGATGACCTAAAAGATCATCTTTAAATTTAATAATTATTTATATATTTTAAGACCTCAAATAGCACCATTCAGATTTTCTCGACATGTGTGCGCAGTCCGTAAATTTTTCTGGAAAGTTTTTATGTGAAAAATTGATTAAAATGTGAAATAGAGCTTTAAAGTTCAATTGGGTTGACTTTGGTCAACATTTTGAGCAAACGGACCCGAATTAGTGTTTTGACAGTTCTGGTAGGTCTGTATCGTGATTTGGGACTTGGGCGTATGCCCAGAATCAAATTCGGAGGTCCCTAGCTCGAGTTTTCGCATTTTGTCAAAACTTTAAAGTTTAAAGGCTTAATGACTTTAAAGAATTGACCAATGTTTGACCTTGTTGATACCAGGTCTGTATTTTGGTTCCGGAACCCGGTATAGGTACGTCATTATATTTATGACTTGTATGTCAAATTTGGGGAGAAACGGAGTTGGTTTGACGTGATTCGGTCGTCCGGTTGTTAAAATAGAAATTTTAAAGTTTTATTGAAAATTGCATTTGATTCGAAGTCCAATTCATAGTTCTAGATGTTATTTTGGTATTTTGATCATGCGAGCAAGTTCATATGATATTTTTGGACTTGTGTGCAAGTTTGGTTTGGAGCCCCGAGGGCTCGGGTGAATTTCGGATAGGCTACGGGTGGTTTGGAACTTAGAAAATCTGGTTTTTACTTAGCTTCAGTTGTCATCTGGTTTCCTTCTTCGCGTTCGTGAAGGCACAATCGCGAACGCGAAGAGTGAACGGGTGGGTGGGATTTTACCCTACGCGAACGCGAAGGGCTGTACACGAACACAAAGTGGAGGGGAGCTGCTCTTCGCGAGACAGTGTATCGCAAACGCGTAGTTATGTGACCTGGGGGAGGGGAACTGAGTAATACCCTTCGCGAACGCGGCACAGGGCTCACGAATGCGTGGGCTGGTGGGTGTAAGCCTTCGTGAACGCGAAGGGTATCTCGCGAATGCGAAGGCCACTTGGGCTGCTGCACATCGCGAACGCGAGAGGCACTTCGCGAACGCGAAGAAGGCCTGGTGCCCAGTGATTAAAAGAGACCTAAACGGGATTTTTCCTATTTTTTTCACAAAGCCTCAATTAGAACTCGGTTTAGGGCGATTTCAAAGAAGTTTTTCACGATTTTAAACTGGGTAAGTGTTCTTTATCATATAATGATTATATTTCATAAATCTATGTCTATATTCATCATTTATTTCGGATTTAGATGGAATAAATTAGAATTTTTGTAAAACTTTCCAAAAGCTAAAATTTAAGATTTGAAGGTCCATTTGACATCGAAATTTGATAATTTTTATATGGTTGGACTCGTCTCGGAACGGGTGTTCGGATTTCGTAAGTGTTTTCGAGATTCGGGACGTGTGTCGCACTGTTGATTTTTTAGATGAATTTCGACTTTTAATCCGAAAAATTACTAAATTCGTATGGAATTAATTCTTACGATTTGTATTGAGTATATTTAATTGTTTATGACTATATTTGAGGATTTCAGACACGAATTCGCGAGGCAAAGGTTTATTGGAATCTTGAATTTGGTTACAAAGCGAGGTAAGTGTCGTGGTTAACCTTGACTTGAGGGAGTAGGATTTATTTGTCTATTTGCTACGTGATTTAATGTGCGGGTACAATGTACATGTGATGTGATGAGTACTTACGCGTTGTGGTTGAGTCAAAGTATGCTGAAAAAATTTATTTCATTTTGAATAATTTCTTATTTAATTAAGATATTCCTGTATAAATTTATTATTGATTATTTGATCATTATTCATAAAATATTTATTGATTTAATTATTGTTGAATATGGTGAGAAAGAGTGTAAAATCACGAAGGGTGATGCCATGCCATTTGTATTATTTATACTATCATTGTCATGGTGAGAAAGAGTGTAAAAGCATGAAGGGTGTTGTCGTGTCATTTTTGAGTGTAAAAGCACGAAGGGTGATGCCGTTCCATTTTCAGGGAGTGTAAAAGCACGAAGGGTGATGCCGTGCCAAAAGAGAGTTAAAGCATGAAGGGTGATGCGTACCAATTATTTTTATTTATTTATCAAATTATGGGAGGAATGAGAGTAAAAGCACGAAGGGTGGTGCCGTGCCATTTTCATATTATCAGTTGCTCATTTTATTGTTGATGAATTAATTGGCTGCTACATAACACTTCTCCTGCTGAAATTTCTATATCATCCCCCTTCGCATGTTCCCTCCCAAATTTATAAATTGTTATTTATTGTGTTATTGTTGTTTCGTATTTGTATATACTTGTACATGTTATTTATGTACGTGTCTTGTCATAGCCTCGTCACTACTTCATCGAGGTTAGGCTCGACACTTACGGAGTACATGGGATCGGTTGTACTCATACTACACTCTGCACTTCTTGTGCAGATTTTGAAATTGGTCCCAGCAGCATACCATAGACTTGCTTGGATTCAACTACCTAGAGGAGACTTAAGGTATAACTGCACAGTGTCCGCAGTTCTGAAGTCCCCTTTTATCTTATCTTAGGCATGTATTATCTTTCAAAGATCTTGAATTGTTTTTCAGGCCATTATTTGTATTATCCTAGTTGCTCATGCACTTGTGATACTAGATTCGTGGATGTATGTTGATGATTCGGTTGTTGTGGTCTTCCGCATTTTATTTCAGTAATTGACTTCCGCTTAAATTGATTTGTTTTTTTTAAAAAAAACAATTATGATTTTTTTCTAACGTTGGCTTGCCTAGCAAGTGAAATGTTAGGCGCCATCACGGTCCCGAAGGTGGGAATTTCGGGTCGTGACACCTTCCTTGTGGGACCCGACCACTATATTCGAACAACCTTAAAAGAATATAGGCCCATAAAACATTATCTAAGGAACATTAGTCACTGCCCCGCCATGACTGTTCCTCTTCTTTTGACATTTTGGGGCCGTGAAAAGGAAATTCGGCTCGAATCTCAAATTTTCGTGTGCTATAGCCCATGCTTTCCGCGTGGGCCAAGGCGCATGTATTCGGACCCTCTAAAAATTTTCCGAACCATCAACAACGACCTACAGAACTATAGTCACTGCCCCGCCATGACCGTTCCTTATGTTTTGGCGTTTTAGGCCATAAAACGGGACTTTGGCGCGATTCCCAGATTTTGCGTCTGCTATAGCCCACGTTTCATCATGGGCTCGGGCGCCCGGACCTAGCCACCTAAAATATTGTTGGCCCATAAAAACTGACCTAAGGAATATTAGTCACCGCTCTGCCACGACCGTTCCTTTTTTGGTGTTTTAGGGCCATTAAACGAGAATTCATCCCGATTTTCGAATTTTTGTGTGCTATAACCCATGCCTTATGCGTGGTCCCGGGCGCCCAGACCCGGACTACCTAGAAGTTTTCAAGACCATATAACACGAACTAAAGAATATTAGTCACCCCCTCCCCCTTCCATGACTTTTTCTCGTATTTTGCCGTTTTAGGGCCCTAAAACGGGAATTCGGACCGATTCCTAGATTTTCATGTTGTATAGCCCACGCTTTCTGTGTGGGCCGGGCCAATGAACCCATACCGCGTAAAATATCTTCAGACCATCAAATATGACCTAAGGAACAACAGTCACCGGCCCTCCTTGGCCGTTCCTCATTTTATGGCGTTTGAGGGCCGTAAAACTGGAATTCCACCCGATTCTCATATTTTCGTGTGCTATAACCCATGCCTTCCACGTGGGCCCAGGAGCCAGACCTGGACCGCCTAAAATTTTTCCGGCCCTTAAAAAATGAACTAAGGAACATTAGTCACTACCCTGCCTTGACCGTTTCTCGTTTTTGGTATTTTGGGGCCATAAAACGGGAATTTAGTTAGATTCCCAAATTTTCATGTACTATAACCTATGCCATCTGCTTGGGCCCCGATCGCCCGGACCGCCTAAAATTTGGTCGGACTACTAAAAATGACCTAAGGAACATTAGGCACCACCCCGCCCTCACCGTTCCTCGTTATTTGGCGTTTTAGGGCCATAAAATGGGACTTTCATGCAATTTTCAAATTTTTGTGTGCTATAGTCCATGACTTTCGCGTGGGTAAGGGCGCCCGAACTGCCTAAAGTTTTGTCGGCACATAAAAAATAACCTAAGAAAAAATAGTCACCGCCCCTCCTTGACCGTTCCTCATTTTTTGGCATTTTAGGGACATCAAATGGGAATTCGGCCAGATTCCCAAATGTTTGTATGCTATACACGCCATCTGCTTGGGGTCCGGACATTTGAACTCGGACCCCCTAAAAATTGTTTGGACCATAAAAAACGACCTAAGAAGCTATAGTCACCACCCTTCCATGAATGTTCCTTGTTTTTAGAGTTTTAGGGCCATAACGCTGGAATTCCGCCTGATTCCCATAATTCGTGCGATATAGCCCACGCCTTCCGCGTGGGACTGGGCGGCCTGACACGAACCGTCTAAAATTTTTCCGGCCCATCAAAAATGACCTAAGAAATATTAGTCACCACCAGCCATGATCGTTCCTAGTTTGTTGGCATTTTAGAGCTATAAAATGGGAATTTCGCATGATTCCCATATAGCCCACGCCTTCTGCGTGGGCCCGGGCGCCCGGGCCCAGACCGCTTAAAATTTTATCGGACTATCAAAAACGATCTAAGGAATATTAGTCACCGGCCCGACATAATCGTTCCTCGTTTTTTGGCATTTTAGGGTCATGAAGCGGGAATTTCGCTCAATTCCCAAATTTTGATGTGCTATAGCGCACACCTTTTGCGTGGGTCCGAGCGTCGGACTCGGTTACCGGCTGATCAAAAACAATATAAGGAACATTAGTTACCATCCTGTCTTGACCGTTCCAAGTTTTATGGTGTTTTAGAGCATAAAGTTTTCCGGACCTTCAAATACGATCTAAGGAACTATATTTACCACCCCACTAGTACAGTTCCTCGTTTTTTGGCGTTTTAGGGCCATAAAAATGGAAATTCGCATGATTTTCATATTTTTGTATTCTATAGCCCACGCCTTCATCTTGGGCCTGTGCGCCCGAACCCAAACCGCCTAAAATTTGTCTGCCCTTCAAAAAGGACCTAAGGAACATTAGTCACCGCCCCACCATGACCGTTTCTTATTTTTTGGCATTTTAGGGCAATAAAAGGCCCCTATAGAGAGGTAGGAAATGCAGGAGCCGCCAGCCGGGTCGACCAACAAATTATAGGTCAGAGACATGGGCTCATTTGACTAATCAGTGCTCCCTGGGCCTACCTAACACAGATGTCCCTGAAATACAGGATTGGTTGATCGAAAAACTCAGGCAGGAGTAGGATATTCCACACAAATCTTTCTGATCCACTACCTGGTGGTACTCTCCTTAGAGTCAAGTGGCCTTCAACACCTCTCAAATCTAATTAATTCGGCCTGATTCCTAGATTTTCATATGCTATACAGGCCACCAAACGCGGACCGTCTAAAATTTGTCGGGACCATCAAAAATTACCTAAGAAACAATAGTCACCGTCCAGCCTTGACTGTTCCTCATTTTTTGGAGTTTTCAAATGATATGTCCCACACTTTCTGCGTGGGCCGGGGCGTTTGTACCCGGACCACCTAAAATTTTGCCGGACCATAAAAAAACTGAACTCACATAAATCACCGCCCCGCCAAGACCGTTTCTCGCTTGTTGGTGTTTTAAGACCCTAAAATGAGAATTTTGCCTGATTTTCAAATTTTCGTATGCTATAGCCCACGCCTTTTGCGTGGGCCCGGGCAACAGGACTTGGACCGTTAGTCACCGTCGTGCCATGACCGTTCTTCCTTTTTGGCATTTTAGGGCTATAAAGCGAAAATTCGGTCCATCATAGATTATTTTGTGATATAGCCCATGCCTTCCGTTTGGACCCAGGCGCGTGGACCCCTTAAATTTTTTCTGGACCACAAAAATGACCTAAGGAATATTACTTACCGCCACTCCATGAACGCTTCTCTTGTTTTAGCCTTTTAGGGCCATAAAACGAGAATTCAGCCTATTTTTGTGTGTTATAACCCACACCTTCCGCGTAGGCCTTGGCGCCCAGACCCCGACCGCCATAAATTTTTTCAGCCCATAACAAATGACCTAAGGAATATTAGTCACCGCCCCTCCATGACCGTTCCTTAGTTTTTGGTGTTTTAGGGCCATAAAATGGGAATTCGGCTAGAGTTTTGTGTGTTATAGCCCACACCATATGCTTGGGCCCCGGGCCCCCTAAAATTTTTCTGAACCATCAAAAACGGCCTAAGAATTATAGTCACCGCCCTTTCATGACCGTTCCTCATTTTGTGATACTTTTAGGACCATTTTAGAATTCCGCCCGGTTTTTATATTTTCGTATGCTATAGCCCACGCCTTCTGTGTGAGACCGGGCGGCTAGACCCGAACTTTCTAAAACCTTTTCGGCCCATCAGAAACGACCTAAGAAATATAGGTGTTATAGCCTACGCGTTTCGCGTGGGTCCGGGCGCCCACACCCGGACCGCCTAAAATTTTGTCGACCCATCAAAAATAAGTTAATAAACATTAGTAACTGCCCGCCTTGATTTTTCCACGTTTTATGGCATTTTAGATCCATAAAATGAGAATTCGGTCGGATTCCCTAATTTCTGTGTACTATAGCCCACGACTTCGATATGGGCCCCCGTCACCGTACTCGAACAATCTTAAAATTTTCGGGCCATCAAATATGATATAAGGAACTATAGTCATCACCCTACCATGATCATTCCCTTTTTTCGCATTTTAGGGCCATAAAATTGGAAATTCGCCTAATTTTCATATTTTCGTATGTTATGCCCACGCTTCTACATTGGCCCGGGCGCTCGAACCCGAACCGCCTAAAATTTTTCCGGCCCTTCAAAAAGGACCTAAGGAACATTAGTTAACACCCCACCATGATCGTTTCTCGTTTGTTTGCGTTTTAAGGCCATAAAACGGGAATTCGCCCTGATTCCCACATTTTCGTATGCTATAGCCCATGATTTTTATGTGGGCTCAGGCCACCTAACCCAGACCACCTAAAATTTTTTTAGACTATCAACAACAACCTAAGGAATAATAGTCACTGCCCCGCCTTGACCAATCCTCATGTTTTGGTTTTTTAGAGCCACAAAACTGGAATTCCGTCTCATTTCTACATTTTCGTGTTCTATAGCCTACGCCTTTTGCTTGGGCTCGGGAGTTTGGACCCGGATCACCTAAAATTTTATCGGACTATAAAAAATGACCTAACAAACATTAGTCTTTGTCCCTCCATGACCGTTTCTCGGTTTAGGTGTTTTAGGGCCATAAAATTATAATTTAGCCCGATTCCTTGATTTTCGTACGCTAAGGCTCACGCCTTCCGCGTGGGACCGAGCGCCGGACCCGGACCGCCTAAAATTTTATTGACCCATCCGAAATGACATAAGAAACATTATTCATCATCCCGCCATGAACTTTATTCGTTCTTTGGCATTTTAGGGCCATAAAATAAAAATTCGGTCTGATTTGCAGATTTTCGTGTATTATAGCTTACGCCTTCCACGTGAGCCCAGGCGCCCGAACCCTTGAAAATAAATTTGGACCCATAAAAATGACCTAAGAACATTAGTCACCACCCTGCCATGACCGTTCCTCATTTTTTGGCATTTTAGGGCCATAAAACATCAATTTGGCCCGAGTCCCAGATTTTTATGTGCTATAGCCTATGCTTTCCGCTTGGGGCCGAGCCACCAGACTCAGATCGCCTAATTTTTCCGGACCATTCAATTAATCCATGAAACAATAGCCACCATCCCGGCATGACCATTCCTCGCTTTTTGGCATTTTAGGGACATAAAATTAAAATTCCGTCTGATTCTCATATTTTCGTGTGTTATAGCTCACACCTTTAGCGTAAGCCCGGGCGGCCGGACTCGAACCGCCTTAAATTTTGCCAGCCTTTCATAAACGACCTAAGAAATATTAGGCACCACCCCTGTCATGATCGTTCCTCTTTTTGTTGGCATTTTAGGGCCATAAAACTTGAATTCCGCCCGATTTTTATATTTTCATTTGTAGCCCACGCCTTCCACGTTAGCCAAGGCGCCTGGTCTGTATAAACCTTTTTCGGCCCATAAATAGTGACCTAAATAACATTAGTCATCGCCCCGCCATGATCGGTTTTTATTTTTTGTCGTTTTAGGGCCATAAAACGGGAATTTCACCCGATTTCCAGATTTTCGTGTGGTATAGACCACGCCTTCCATGTAGTTTACTATCGCACACAATGCACACCTCAAAACAAGGAATGAAATGGTAGATTGCAATTATAGTAACCCAACGAAGAGTCGGGATCATATCCACAGTGAGCTAGATGGGAGTTAAGAGTATATATTCTAATGCGTGAATTTGAACCAACTTAATTTGCACTTCAAAAAAATGGTTTTGTTGCTATTTCTATTTTAAAACTAAAGATTGCAAAGTAAAGAAATAAAACTAGGATAATTGTTTTTGTTATTTTTTCAAGTTTGTAAAAAGCCTAGGGCTATGACCATCACTTAGGTATTCGCCTAATAGGATAAAAACCTTAATGCTTCTTTTTCTAATCAGGGTGTATTATAGCTATCAACTCTCAAATACCCACTCAATATCTCTCGGTCAGAGAGTGGTTTTGCCCAATTTGGCTTTCTCAAGTACAAATGGGTATCACACAAAAAGGTTGATTCAAGTCGGGTTATTTATATCTCTAGGTTGCACCCTTTAATTGGGTTAATCAATCTCTTGATTGACCCAATTTCTTGTTAGCCAAGTTTTCCTAGACTAAGTCTCTATTTCTCATGTAGAGACTAAGTCAAATAGGCATGAACTAATATTTGCAACCATTAATTCCACAAATTAAAGCATAAACAAGGCTAAATAATAAACACCCAATCATAAAAAAAATACTAAATTAGATACCCATAAGGTTTACACACTATGGTTGGGTCACAACACTAGTAAAAGTCTAGCTACTCATGCTTGCAATTGAAGAAATAGAAGAAGCAATACTAATTAAACTCATATTGTAAAGTTACAATGATAAAAGAGGCAAAGAAAAACGGCTACAGGACTTGCTGATGTCAAAACATTGACATAATTTTATGAAACTCATCTATTTATACAAGGTTAGAAATTTCGGACAAGAAAGCCCTTCGGGAGGTTCTGCGGCCGCACAATTCCATATGCGGTCTGCACAATTCTTCATCTTGCAGGAGCTGGGATTTTGCGGCCGCACAATTCTGAATTGCGGCCGCGAGACAACATTTCTGCGGTTTGTAGATTTAGAACTGTGGCCGCAACCTAATCTTCTGCGGTCTGCACTTTTATGTCTGCGGCCACACAATTCTTGTGCAGTCTGCAATTCTGAGGGATTTGGAACTTGGAAATTTGTACACCCTCTGAAGTTGATCTCAAGCTCTTCTTTTGCGGCCGCACAATTCCTGTGCGGTCCGTAGTTTGCTAGAAAGTCTGCTGGGATTTCCTTCATTGTTTGCGGCCGCCGATGGAATTCTGCGGACCAGAATTTCTTCTGCGACTGTAGAATTCCTTCTGCGGACTGCACTTTGTATGCTTCTGTACTTTTTTGTCGCCTTGAGCTCAGACTACTCCTTTTTGAGTTGGATTTTATCTCGGGAGTCTAACTTCCAACGTTCCTGCAATTTTACGCTTTTCATTAGTTTTGGGAACACAATTCAATGCTTTTAGACTAAAACAAAAGTAAAAAGGCGCTAATAAGTAGTCAAAATTCCCACTTATCAACTCCCCTAAACTTAATTCTTTACTTGTCCTCAAGCAAACAAAATAGTTCCCACCTCCACAAGTTGAGGGTCATTTCAGCCATTCAAAGGAGAGCCATTCACACATCAGTTGGGACCAACAATTACCCACACTACTTATGTATTATTAATAAGGCGACAAGTTGAACATTTTTGCACATATAGTTCTAATATGACACTTGAGCATCAAGAGTTGACTTTATTCTTCAAGGAAGCTCGCTCCCTCATGTAGGTCATTGTGGATTCTAAACTCCTCCTTCTCTACTCTACGTTTTCATAGCTCACTTAAGAATTTTAGCACTCAATCCAAAGGATTATGAAAGGTTCACTCATCTCTCTCAAGAGAATGTTTCAAGTACGGCTTGAAGTACCATACGCTTACCTTCATGTATATCGCCACTAATGTAAGCTTACTTGGCTTGAAATCGGGTAGGACTTCTTTCGGGGTGTGGTTGGATATAATATAGTTGAGTGGTTACACCTTTCCTTAAGCATTCCATCGTTTTATTTTTGGCTCATACCTTGCCAATTATTTGAGGCATTTTCTTTTCCTTGGGGAACTAGAGAGACTTAATATCACTCTTTCTTGATCATTGCACTCATATTTCTCTATGTGTGGGCTCATTGACTTTCTTTGAATCCCTTCAACTCTTCTACTTATTCATTTTTGTTGCAATTTTCTTTTTGTTCTTTCCTTTTCTTTGCCTTTTCTTCTTATCATTTTTTTCTCTCTTTTTGCACCTTGATACCCTTTTTCAATTTGCTCGTCTCTCCCCCAAACTTACGTTTTTAGCTATTTGTTTTACATGAGTGTTAAGGAAAGTGCGGGTGCCAAGAAAGTGTCACAATAGAACGGGTAAAGACTTGTAACATGGTTTTCAAATGAGAAAGGCTAAAGGCTCGAAGAGGTTGACTAGGGATGACATCATTGGTAGGCAATAGAGAACTCAAACAGGCCAAGTAAAGCCTACAATCACTTTTCAAGCCAGGAAAAACTTAGGGTTTCGTCTTGAAACACATTCGGGCTAGACCTTTCACACGAGTACTTGGACAAACAACAAAGCAACCCACCTCTCACACAACTGGATTGTTAAAGAGGAAAGAGTCAAGGGCCCACAACGACCACATTCAAGATTAAAAATCACTATGATTTGATTAAACCACTCGATGGTTGCCTAAGTCAACACAAGAGTCACAAAGTTACAAACTAGAGCTATTTCTTTCAAAAACCTTGTTTCTAACCATAAGCACATAGTTAAGTGCGTTGGTACCAAGTGAAGCATGTTTGACTCTTCGAGCATGACTTAATCAGGTCTCTTTCATTACTACTACTATTATTACCTAAACACTAAAAACTGACTCAGTCCCTTAAGAAGATTGTCACGCCATCTATCTTTGGGAAGAGTCACCCGGTTTACACAAAAAACTACCTTTGGAAAGAACCGTGGCATTAAGAAAATCAAAGGCTTATTATCTACAAAAATATAAAAAGAAGCTACTAAATCAAGAAGGAGCTACTAATTAAAAAAGAAGCTAGAATCTACTCACACTAACTAATAAGAAAAGAAACATAAAGAAGCTACAAAGCAAAAACTATCGAAAGCATAAAGAATATACATAATGAGGGAGAATGAGAAGATATATACACAATGAGAGAAGAAGAGAGAATATATACAAAATAAGGAAAGAGAAGAAAATATTATCAAGTTATTACAAACCAATTGTCTTAGAATCATTAAATATAATCAAATAACTCCACCTCCCCCCAATAAAAATAAGCATTTTTCCCAATGCTTAACAAAATAAGAGTAAAGAAAGTGTAAGAGTGAAGAAAGCTCCCTATGGCTCCTTGGCCATCTCCATGTCCACAGCGACATCCTCGACCTCAGTCTCATCCAACTAGATCTCATCATCCTCAACTCTAGGAGTGATTGGGTTGGTGAATATCTGACGCACTGCTTCGGCAGTGTCAATAGCAAGGTATGGCTCTTCAGACTAGCCAGCTGTTGTTGTAGGTGTTGTAGGATATGGGCCTGGATGGTGTGGGTCAATCAACATATCAAATGGAATATCTTCGGCTGCAGCAAGCTTGGTAACCTATCTCCGGAGCTTGTCCACTGACTACATGGAGGCCTGGGATTTTCTCATTTTCTTAACTTCTTTTCCCAGCTCTTCGATCACTAACCCATGTTGTAACAATGCAGCCATGATAATGTTCTGGTTTTCCAGGAGTTTCTTCAGAGTGTCTTCCAGTGATGGGGGTATCTGAGGTGACAACATAGATGACAGTGTTGCAACAGTACTGGTTAAGTCGGACAGCTTTGCAGTGGTTGTCTGCATCCAGTTGTTGAGGCTCGACAATGTCTGGGAGACTCACAGCGTAAAGAGTGGAGCAGTAGGCATGGGCACCGGCTTCAAAGCCGAGGCAGAACTTATGGCAAGAGCTGTTGTGGGAATTGAGGATGGTGGTGGAGGCATGGCTACAACACTAGATAAAGGCTCAACTGAAGTGGATAGAATATCAACTGCCTCTGCAACTACCACCGGTGGCTCATCAGATTCGCCTGCGGTGGTAGACGACTGACCCTTTTTCTTAGGGTTGTGTGCATCCATCAGTGAGTACCATGAGAAGGTCTTCTTCGGCCGCACCTTTGTGTCAAAGTCCCACGACTCTACCCTCGAATCCGTGAGATACTCTGTAATGGTGTTGGGATACGGGTAGGGATGTGTCAGCTTGTCGAGCGACCATAGAGATATTGGCCAACATCATGGCTTCCATATTTATGGGGTACCCGGCCATGATGGAAGCCACTAGAACTGCTCGCGGGATAGGAAGATATGTCTCATTCTGGCTCGGGTCTAGTTGGCTGCATACAAAGGTCTGCCACTCCTTTGCCTCAAAGATCAGCGTAATCCTGTGAATAGAAACCCCTGCTACGCTCCATGGTGGTGGTGGCACAGTAGCTCCTAAAATCTCAGCTAGCCAAGGACGAGTTGCATACCAAAGTGCATATTTCTCTAAGTACTTTGTGGGCTCGACATCATAAAAAACCAAGTAAGTGTTCAATGTGTGCTGATAAAATCGCACCTTGAGGTTCCTCACTTTAGTCACTTTTGTCCCTTTCTTGATATGCGCCACATTGGCGTAGAATTCCCGGACAAGGTATTCCTTCGCATCCACCACACTCTGGGTAAACCACATCCACCTTTTGCGCTCTCGAAACTATCTCAATACTGCATGGTTATACCTCTCAAGATATTTCAATTGAAACTGCTGCTCAAGAGTGAGCACTACCCACCATTCACGAAAATTAGTGAAGGCAGTCAAACTGACAAACCGGTCCTCCCACACCTCTTTTTTCTTTGACTTCCCGAGGCCGATAACAGTAGGACTCACCTATTTCCATCATCGGGGATGTCCAGAACTGATGTCTCTGGTGCATGGGGGACATGTGTAGTAGAAGGCTCAGAAGCCTGACTGGCACTCTCTAACCCCTCAGAAGTGTTGTGTGATGCGGATGACTCATCCCTGAGATGATGCCTCTATGGTGGCCTTGACTGGACAACTGACTGCTCATGTACAGAGGTTGAGTTTCCCTCTAATGCATCCTTAGATGGGGCATAAGATCTGGTCTCCGAAAGGTCTACACCTCTCCATCTGCTGGCTGCTGTCTTCTTAGAGCACTTTTCCAGTCTACCCACTACATATTTACCCCACTAGTTGTTCAAATAGATTCAACAGACAAATGGTGTAAATTTTCACTAAAAATCTAAAAAGTAAAAGAAATTAACAAGATAATGAATCATACCAGATGTGAATGTGTACAAGAGATGAGTGATCAACAATTGCTAGGCTTGTGAATAGAGAATTTAACAAGAAATTTCAAGTTGGTGCAGTTTATGAGCTTAGAGAGGGAAAAGGAGAACAATGCCCAAGCCTCTCTATTTATACCAAACGGTTTCTGCCAAGGGAAAGAGACCTGAGTACGGCTGCAAAATTCCAATTGCGGTCTGCACTCTGTTACTTGAGGGCCAAGTTGCCCTTGCATTTTGCGGTCCGCAGAATTTGGTGTGCGGCCGCAGATTTTATTGCGGACCGCAGAATGTATCTTGCGGCCGCAGATTGTCCATTTTTCTGGCAGACCAACTTCAGAGAGTTGTCATTTTCCGCCTTCAATTTGTGCGGTACGCATAATACAATTGCAGTCCGCAATTCTTTCCACACTTAACCAATTTTCTAGGCATAATTCCTGTAAAGTACACTCATCCCTACAACACACTTCAAATCGAGTTAGCAGAAAAAATAATAACAACAACAAAAACAACAACAATAACAACCCAGTAAAATCCCACTAATGGGGTCTGGGGAGGGCAGTGTGTACGCAAACCTTACCCCTACCCCGAAGGAATAGAGAGGTTGTTTCCGAAAGACCAAAAAAATAACACCTAACTATAAAAGAAGAAAATAAAAGAAAAAGAAACATAGGTTGCCTCTCAAGAAGCGCCTGATTTAACGTCGCGACACGACGTAAATTACCATCATTTGAAATGAATCACTGCCACAACGTGGCCATCACCAACTTTTCCCAAATAGTGCTTCACTCGGTGAGCATTGACTCGGAATACCTCATTGTTTTTGTTCTTCAAGTCCAATGTACCAAAAGGTGTCACACCCACAATTTCAAAGGGACCACTCCATTTAGACTTTAGCTTTTCGGGAAACATCCTCAACCGTGAGTTGAACAGCAGAACAAGATCACCCACTTTGAACTCTTTGTTCCAAATGTATTTGTCATGCAGATATTTCATTTTTTATTTGTACAAGGACAAACTTGCATAAGCATGGTACCAGAACTCATCCAATTCATTCAAATGTGCAACCCTCAAATTAACGGCTACATCCCAATCAAGATTCAACTTCTTTAGAGCCCATATGGCTTTGTGCTCAAGTTCCACCGGGAGATGACAAGTTTTTCCGAACACAAACCGGTATGGAGACATTCCAATAGGTATTTTGTAAGCCGTACGATAAGACCATAATGCATCATCGAGCTTTTTGGACCAATCCGTCTGGTTAGCATTCACTGTTTTGGACAAGATACTCTTTATCTCTCGGTTGGAGACTTTCACTTGACCGCTAGCTTGTGGATGATAGGGAGTCGTAACTTTATGAGTAATACCATACTTGCAAAGTAAAGTGTCAAAAGACTTGTTGCAAAAATGCCACCCCCATCGTTTATGATAGCCCGCGGAGTACAAAACCGTGTGAAAATATTCTTCTTTAAGAACGCCGCCACACTTCTTGCTTCATTGTTGGGTAGAGCAGTGGACTCAACCCATTTAGACACATAATCAACTGCGACCAAGATGTAGGTATTTCCAAAAGAACTCACAAAAGGACCCATGAAGTCAATACCCCACACATCAAAGATATCAATCTTTAAAATAGTAGTGAAAGACATTTCATTCTTTTTCGAGATCCCACCGGCCCTTTGACATTCATCACATATTTTCACTACATCACTTGTATTTTTGTAAAGAGTGGGCCAATAGAAACCGCAACTTAGCACTTTGGCCGCCGTTCTTGCTCCACCATATAGACCACCATATGGCGAAAAATGACAAGCCCCAAGAATATCACTTTGCTCTTATTCCGGTACACATCTTCTAATTACCCCCATCCGTACAAATCCGAAAAAGGTATGGCTTATCCCAATAATAATCTTGACAATCCCGTTTGATCTTCTTCCTTTAGTTTGAAGAGAACTCATCCGGGATAATTCCACACACAAGGAAATTTGCTAGATCCGTGAACCATGGCACCTCCTTCATTGAAATAGCCAAGAGTTGCTCACCAGGGAAGGAGTCATTGATTTCAAGGCCATCATGCGGCCTCTCCTTCTCCTCCAAATGAGACAAGTGGTCTGCCACTTGATTTTCACTCCCTCTTCGATCTTGGATGTCAATATCAAACTCTTACAAAGAAAGCACCCATCTCATCAAACGAGCTTTGGAATATTTCTTGCTCATAAGATAGAGAAGTTTCGCATGATCCGTGTGGACAATAACTTTCGCACCTATCAAGTACGGGCGGAACTTCTCAATTGCGAACACAATGGCAATGAGCTCTTTCTCTGTAACGGTGCAGTTGACTTGGGCACCATTCATGGTCTTAGTAGCATAGTAGACCGGATGAATACTCTTGTTGATGTGTTGCCCCAAAACAGCTCCAACTGCTACGTCACTAGCATCGCACATGAGCTCAAAAGGGATACTCCAATTAGGAGCAGTGATAATAGGAGTGGTTGTCAACTTGAACTTTAACAATTCAAAGGCTCTCATGCAATCATCATTAAAGTGAAACTTGGCATCTTTATCTAAAAGCTTGCACAATGGGTTCACCACTTTAGAGAAATCCTTGATGAAACGTCGGTAAAACCCCGCGTGGCCTAAGAAACTCCGCACGCCTTTCACCGAAGTTGGAGGTAGAAGTTTAGAAATCACCTCAATCTTTGCCTTGTCGACTTTAGTGCCATTCTTTGAGATCTTGTGGCCAAGGACAATGCCTTCCTCGACCATGAAATGACATTTCTCCCAATTTAGCACCAAATTCGTGTCTTCACATCTTGCGAATACTTTATCCAAATTTTTCAAGAAATCATCAAAGGAATCCCCAACCACCAAGAAGTCATCCATGAAAACTTTAAGGTAGTCCTTCACCATGTCCGTGAAGATAGCCATCATACACCTTTGAAAAGTCATCGGTGCATTACATAAACCGAATGGAATCCGCTTGAATGCGAAAGTACCGTAGGGACATATAAAAGTTATTTTCTCTTGATCTTCCGGAGAAATAAGGATTTGGTTGTAGCCCGAATATCCATCTAGAAAGCAATAAAAACCACAGTCGGCCAACCTATCAAGCATTTGGTCAAGGAAGGGAAGTGGAAAATGGTCATTCCTTGTGACTTTGTTGAGCTTGCGATAGTCCGTATACACTCTCCACCCGGTCATTGTTCTTGTGGGAATCAACTCATTCTTATCATTGGTGACCACCGTCATGCCACCCTTCTTTTGGACACATTGTACCGGAGAAGTCCACCAACTATCAGAAATGGGGTAGACAACTCCGACATCCAACCATTTGATGATCTCCTTTTTGAGCACTTCTTGCATAGCCTCATTGAGTCTCCTTTGATGTTCAATAGATGGTTTAACGTCTTGTTCCAAGTTGATCTTGTGCATGCAAAATGCGGAACTTATTCCCCGAATATCCGCCAATAGCCTTCCTCCTCTTATGTAGCACCGCCAATATAGAGTCAACCTGCACGTTAGTCAAACAAGAGGAAGGAATAACCGGTAAAGTAGACAAAAGGCCATGAAATTTATACCGAAGATGTGAAGGCAATGGCTTCAACTCCAAGGTCGGAGGCTCTTCAATTGAAGGCTTTGTAGGAGGAGTTTTCCTATTTTGAAGATCCAAGGAGAGTTCTCGGGGTGCATAGTTGTACGACCACATTCCTTGCAAAGTATTCACATATTTCATCAAGCCATCCATCTCGTAATCATCAAACTTGAGTAATACGGCCTCCAATATATCACTCACATGATCGTGACACTTGTATCATCAACAATCATATCGATAACCAAGTTCACAAAAGAACACACTCCATTGCTATTAGGTTGCCGCATAGATTTGCACACGTGGAATACCACATTTTCATCACCAACCCGATAAGTGAGTTCTCCGGCTTCTACATCAACAAGAGCCTTCCCCGTATCAAGAAAAAGTCTTCCAAGAATAATCGACACCCGATATTCCATTTCACAATCAAGAATGACAAAATCCGCCGGAAGAATGAATTTATCAACACAAACCAATAAATCTTCAATCACACCCAACGGTCTCTTCATGGAACGATCGACCATTTTTAATCTCATAGATGTGGGTCGTGATTGCCCAATTCCTAAAGTCTTGAAACCTGAATAGGGCATCAAATTGATACTTGACCCAAGGTCACAAAGAGCTTTACCAAACTCGGCACTTCTAATGGTACAAGGAATTGTGAAAGCGTTGGGATCTTCCAATTTGACAAGGTGGGTTGCTCTGATGGTAATCACCCTCCACTTCCAACCAAGAGGTTGTGAGTTCGAGTCACCCCAAGAGCAAGGTGGGAAGTTCTTGGAGGGAAAGATGTCGAGGGTCTATTGGAAACAGCCTCTCTACCCCAGGGTAGGGGTAAGGTCTGCGTACACACTACCCTCCCCAGACCCCACTAGTGGGATTATACTGGGTTGTTGTTGTTGTTGTTGTTGTATGCACAGTTGCACTCAGTTGATAAGTGTCTTTGATAGTTTCAAAATTCACCGATCGCTTCTTTGTCACCAAATCCTTCATAAACTTTGCATAACCGGACATTTATTCCAAAGCTTCAACTAATGGAACATTGATCGAGATACTCTTCATCATGTCAATGAACCTTTTGAATTAATTCTCGCCATTTTGCTTGACAAGACTTTGAGGATATGGGGGAGGCGGTTTAGGTAATGGTGCCTTAGCCTTTTGCACTAACGGTTCCGGTATGTCAATAACGTGATTCCTAGACAGGTTCACTTCCTCTTGAGTCTCTTCCATATTGTCATCAATATCAATCCGAACATCATTATTTGATTTCATCACATTGCTCGGGGACTCTTCTTCTTGTACCACTTGCTCATCATCCACAAGTTGCTTTTGTCTTGAAGTGGGTGCATTTCCACCTCTTCCACTTCTTGTAGTAGCGGCCATGGCATGCCCCGTGTTGTTCCCACCCTTTGGGTTCACCACCGTATCACTTGGTAGTGCCCCCTTAGGACGAGAATTTAGAGCTTGAGAGATTTGTCCCATTTGCACTTCTAAGTTGCAGACCGCCGTGTTGTGTGAGGAAAGTTGAGCATTGGAATTAGCATTCTTCTCCATCATTTGCTTGGACATGTTCTCAATACGCCCCATTTCATTGTTGGAGGAACTAGGACCATGGGAAGGATAAGGAGGCGGGTTGCTCGGTTGTTAATACATTGGGGGACATTGAAAAATCGACCCCCGGTTGCCTTGATTATTGTTCCATCCACCTTGAATGTTACCTCCCAGTTGCCTTGATTATTGCTATTCCAATTTTCTTGATTGTTGTTATTATACCAATCCCCTTGATTGTTTCCACAACTCAAATTACCTTGGTTGTTAGAATTTCAATTGCCTTGATTATTTTGAGGTCACCATTGTTGTTGATTTGGGCCTTGAAAAGTGTTTTGTTGCCCTTGAAAGTTGTTCACATATTGCACCTCCTCTTCTTGGTCATTATAAGAATTATCTTGATCAAACCCACTATCTTTTTGCACAAAATTGTCCACTCATTGTTGCACTTATGGACCCTTAGTTTTCCGTTTGTTCACCATCATGTTTACTCCCTCCATGACATTGACTTGCCTAGGATTTTGCACTTGTTGAAATTGAACCTTTTCTAGATTATTCATGGTGGTAGTCAATTAGGCTATGGCTTGCCCATGGTCATGCAACTCTTTGTGGAGGTTAATCACGTTGGGATCACCTTGTGGAACATTAGCCCAAGATTTCCATGTTGATAATGTGTCTGTCATTTCATCTAAGATCTCACACGCCTCCACATAAGGCGTATTTATGAAGTTCTCACCGACAAGTTGATTCACTACACATTGGTTGGTTGTGTTGATCCCACGATAGAAATTTTATTGAATCATGTTCTCCGTCATATCGTTGTTGAGACATTCTTTAATCATTGTTCTATATCGCTCTCATATCTCGTGTAGTAGTTCATTGGGCTCTTGCTTGAATGCTAGAATTTCATCTCTAAGTGTAGTCATGTGCCCCGGAGAGAAGTACTTAGAAATACGCTTTCCGCCAATTCATCCCAAGTGTGAATGGAATGGTTCGGGAAACGTTCAACCAATCTAAAGATTTCCCCCGTAAAAAGAAGTGAAAAAACCTTAGCCTCAAAGCATCCTCGGAGATATTTGTTTGTTTACTCCCCCAAAACGTGTCCACAAACCCCTTCAAATGTTTATATGCATTTTGACTTGAAGCATCGGTGAGGAAGCCTCGTTGCTCTAGCAAAGCGAGAATCACATTAGTTATTTGAAAGTTGCCCACTCTAATACGGGGCAGGACTATTGCGCTTGCATATCCTTCATTGGGAAACACCCGGTGTGGAGCTGTTCGTGGTGGAGGTGGGGGTGGAACGAGCACATTGTCATGAGGCACTTAGTCTCTTCTATTAGCTTGAGGTTCAAGAGAAACCTCATCCACTTGATCATCGTCAATGTCCACATTCCCCAAAGAAATATTTTCGAGCTCATTGTTTGCCATGGTTGAACTTACAATTTCACAACATGTTAGTAACACAGAAGGAAAAGAAGATATGCCAAAAACACACCCAAATATATAGCTAACACCGTTTGCAACTCCCCGGCAACGATGCCAAAAATTAACTATCGTGTGCAATGCACATCTCAAAATAAGGTATGAAACGGTCGATTGCAATTATAGTAACCCAACAAAGAGTTGGGATCGAATCCACAGGGAGCTAGATGGGAGTTAAGAGTATATATTCTAATGCGTGAATTTGAACTATCTTAATTTGCACTTCCACAAAATGGTTTTGTTGCTATTTCTATTTTAAAACTACAGATTTCAAAGTAATAAAACTAGAATAATTTTTTTTGTTGTTTTTCAAGTTTGTAAAAAGCCTAGGGCTATGACCATTACCTAGGTGTTCGCCTAATGGGATAAAAACCTTAATGCTTGTTTTGTTGATCGGGGTGTATTATAGCTATCAACTCTCAAATACCCACTCAATACCTCTCGGTCAGAGAGTAGTTTTTCCTAATTTGGCCTTTTCAAGTCCAAATGGGTATCACACAAAACGGTTGATAAAAGCTCAAGTCGGGTTATTACTATCTCTAGGTTGCACCCTTTAATTGGGTTAATCAATCTCTCGATTGACCCAATTTCTTGTTAGCCAAGTTTTCTAGACTAAGTCTCTAGTTCTCAAGTAGAGACTAAGTCAAATAAGCATGAACTAATGTTTGCAACCATTAATTCCACAAATTAAAGCATAAACAAGGCTAAATAATAAACACTCAATCATAAACAAGCACTAAATTAGATACCTATAAGGTTCACACAGTAGGTTTGGGTCACAACCCTAGTAACAATCTAGCTACTCATGCTTGAAAGTGAAGAAATAGAAGAAAAACTACTAAATAAACTCATGTTGTAAAGTTACAATGATAAAATCTATAGTAAAATACTCTAAAATATAGAAAACTTCCATAAGAGGCAAAGATAAATGGCTACAGGACTTGCTGATGTCAAAAAGTAGACCTAATTTTATGAAACTTGTCTATTTATACAAGGCTATAAATTTCGGTCCAAAATGCCCTTCGGGAGGTTCTGCGGCCGCACAATTCCATTTGTGTTCCGCAGAATTCTTCATCTTGCAGGAGCTGGGATTCTGTGGCCGCACAATTTTGAACTGCGGTTGCGAGACAACATTTATGTGGTCCGCAGATTTAGAACTGTAGCCACAACCTAGTCTTCTGCGGTCTGTACTTTTATGTCTACGGTCGCAAGGCACTTCTCCTGCGGCCGCACAATTCTTGTGCAGTCCGCAATTATGAGGGACTTGGAACTTGAAACTTTGCACACCATCTGAAGTTGATCTCAATCTCTTCTTTTGCGGCCGCACAATTCATGTGCGGTCCGCAGTTTGCTAGAAACTATGCTGGGATTTCCTTTGTTGTTGCGGCCGCAGATGGAATTCTGCGGACCGCAATTTCTTCTGCGGACCACACTTTGTATGATTATGTACCCTTTTGTTGCCTTGAGCGCGAACTACTCCTTTTTGAGTCAGATTTCATATCGGGGGTCCAACTTCCAACATTTCTTCAATTTTGCAGTGTTCCTTAGTTTTGGAAACACAATTCAATGCTTTTAAACTAAAACAAAAGCAAAAAGGCGCTAATAAGTATTCAAAATCCCCACTTATAAGTAGTCCGGCCACCCGTCACGGACTGCCTAAAATTTTGTCGGCCTATAAAACATTTCCTAAGGAACATTACTCACCTCCCTGCCATGACCATTGCTCTTTTTTGGCATTTTAAGGCCATAAGAAGGAAAGTTTGCCCGATTCCTAGATTTTCATGAGCTATAGCACACGCCTTCTGCGTAGGTCGGGCGCATGTATTCAGACCGCTTAAAGTTTTGTTGGCCCATAAAAATGACATAAGGAAGATTAGTCACCGCCCCGCCATGATCGTTCCTCATGTTTTGAGGTTTTAAGGTCATATAATGGTAATTCGGCCGGATTCCCACATTTTCATGTGTTATAGCCTACCTCTTCCGCCTGGGCCTGAGCGCTCGGACCCTGACCGCCAAACATTTTACTAACCCATCCAAAATGACCTAAGAAACATTAGTCACCTTCCTCTCATGACCGTTCATCATGTTTTGGCATTTGTTTGCTATACAGCTGAAATTATGCCCAATTCACATATTTTCGTGTACTATAGCCCACGCCATCCACATAGGCATTGGCACCCAGACCGCCTAAATTTTTGTTGTTCCATAAAGAATGACCTAAGGAACTTTAGTCGACGCCTCGCCGTGACCGTTCTTCATTTTTTGGCGATTTATGGTCATAAAATAGGAATTTTGCCTGATTCCCAGATTTTCGAGTGCTATAGCTCACGCCTTCCGCGTGAGTCCGGGCGCCCGGATATGGACCGCCTAAAATTTTGCCGGCCCATCACAAATGACCTAACATTAGTCACCGCCTTGCCATTATTGTTCCTCATGTTTTGGTATTTTAGGGCCATAAAACGGGAATTAGGCCCGATTCTCAGATTTCCGTGTGCTATAGCGCACGGTTTCCACGTGGGCCTAGACGCGGACCGCTTAAAATTCTAAAATTTTGCAGGCCCGTAAGAAACGACCTAAGGAACATTAGTCACCGCTTCGCCATGATCATTCCTCGATGTTTGGCGTTTTAGGACCGTAAAACGAAAATTTCGCCTGATTCCCAAATTTTCTTGTGCTATAACCCACACCTTCCGTGTGGCCTAAAATTTTGCCGGTCCATAAAAAACGACCTAAGGAACATTAGTCACCGCTCATCCATGATCGTTCCTTATATTTTGGCATTTTAGGACCATAAAAGGGGAATTCGGCTCGATTCCCAAATTTTCGTATGCTATAGCCTACACCTTCTGCGTGAACCAGGGCGCCAGATTCGGATCGCCTAAAAAATTTTCGGACCATAAAAAACGACCTAAGGAATATTGTTTTGAGTTCTAACTTCCCATTTCGTGATGTGAGACCTTATAGTCTTATTAGATAATTTATGGTTATGTGGAACCATTAGATACGACCTTGTGAGTAATACTAACCATGAATAACGATATATTTAGATATTTCTTGGTCACAAGAATACTATGCATGATCAAATAGAGCCTACATGCACGACCACTTGTATTTTACCAGTTCTCAAAAAGTTGATGAGCTTAGATTGACCTGAAATTTAGCGGGTCCATAAAAAAGGTCTTATGATTAATACTCACCATGACTAACATTATTTCGGTATTTTGGGGTCATAAAACATGAATTAATAATTATTTCATTTTTCATGTGTTTATATACATAATAATTTTCCTAAATTTAATTAACAGACTTCGATTAGCCTAACAATTATTAGAACCATCGGATACGGCCTTGTGAGAGATAGTCACCATGACTAACGTTTTTTTCGTGTTTCAGGGTCATCAGAATACTATGCACGGCCACATGAAACCTACCCGTACACAGCCACTTGAATCCTATCGGTGCTCAAAATGTTGATAGACTCCAATTAATCTAAAATTAAGTGGTTCTACCAAAAATGACCTTGTGAGAAATGCTCACCATGACTAATATCGATTTTTGGTATTTTGGGTCATGAAATAGGAACTGATAACTATGTCTATTTTCTCATGTATTTATATATGTGATGATTTTTCTGAATTTCATTGATGAACTCCAATTGGTCCAAAACTAATTGAACCATCGGATACGGTCTTATGAGCAATAATCAGCATAACTAACATTGTTCTTGGCATTTCGATATCATAAGAATGTTGTGCATGGCCACATGGAACCTACCCATACTATACACGACCAATGTTGCTCAAGAATTTAACGGATTCTGATTGACCTGAAATTTGGTAGGTCCTTCAAAAAAGGTCTTGTGACTAATACTCTCCATGACTAACATCATTTTTAGAGTTTCGGAGTCATAAAATAGGAATTAATAATTATTTCCATTTACTCGTATGTTTACATATATAGCAATTTTTCTGAATTTGGTTGACAAACTCTGATTGGCCTAAAATTTGATAGATCCACTGGACACGACCTTCTGAGAAATACTCCCCATGACTAGGATCGTTATTTGGTGTTTCAGGGTCATAAGTATACTATGTACTGCCACATAAAACCTACATGTGCTATGCACGGCCACGCGGAATATGTCTGTGCTATGCAAAATCACTTGGGTCCTATCAGTGCTCAAAGAGTTGACGGACTTCGATTGACCTAAAATTTGGCAGGTCCATCGAAAATGACCTTGTGAGGAATACTCGTCATGAATAATATTTTTTTTTATCATTATGGGGCCATGATACATCAATTGAGGATTATTTACAAGGTGAGTTGCTCTGATGGTAAGCACCCTCCACTTCCAACCAAGAGGTTGTGAGTTCGAGTCACCCCAAGAGCAAGGTGGGGAGTTCTTGGAGGGAAGGATGCTGAGGGTCATTTGGAAACAGCCTCTCTACCCAAGGGTAGGGGTAAGGTCTGCGTACACACTACCCTCCCCAGACCCCACTAGTGGGATTATACTGGGTTGTTATTTGTTATGTTTTTTCGGGTGCTTATATACAAGATGATTTTTCTTAATTTGGTTGATGGACTCCGATTGACCTAAAAATTGGTAGAACCATCAGATATGATATTGTGAGCGATACTCACCATGAAAACGTTGTTTTGACATTTTGGGATCATGAGAATATGAGGGTAGGCTAGAATCGCGTATTTTAGTCATAGTTTGCACACCAATTACTGTATTTTACTTGTGTTTGAGCTTAAATGTTAGTGTATTGCACTTAGTGTGTGTTTTATGCCTTGTAGGAAGTGATTTCGAGTTAAAAATATATTCGGGAGCTAAATTGAACAAGTTGGAGCTTTTAAGTCTGAGTAAAAATCCAAGGGATTAACCCGAGATCATGTTAGGGGGCCGGGAGCCAAGTCTGGATGTAGAAACGCGAAGAAAACGATTTACTCTCGAAGTCCTTCACTGTAGCGCCACATGGGATAAGGTAATTTCACTTGGGCCCATTCCTAAAGGGTATAAATACACCAAAAAGATATTTTCTTAGGGACTTTGGACCTTGGAAGCTTTGGGAGAGCATTGAAGGCTACAAAACACGGGATTTCATCATCTTTTCATCAATTCAATACGAGAGTTTGGATTGTAAAGTTAGATTGATGCTTTCTTATTCTTCAATTATATTTGTGATGACTTCATCCATGATTGTGGAGTAGTTTACCTTAGGGTTTAAAGGATATAGTGTTTTGATAAATATTTGTGGGTTTTAACTCTAGTTTATGCCTGAATTCGTTTATGGAGTTTTGAATTGTTGTAATTTTATTCATCAATTTATTTAATCGAAAGAGGAATATCTTGTTGATTATCTTTGCATTATTTTGTTTGATTTAATTCATTGATTCTCTTAAGTAATCAAAATAGCTTGTTGAATTGTTGATTGAATCAAGTTAGGAGAATATTCAAGAGACGTTTTCCTAAGGACCAATCCATTAACGCATTCTTGCATACTTCACAGTGCTTATATTAGTTCATCTCGTAGAGTTAAGATTTAATCGAGAAAGGAGTCTTGACTACACGTTTGAACTAATTATCGAGTGAATTCGTGAGAATCATTAAACATTTGAGTGAACTAAACTAGAGTTAAGTTACCAAATAGCCATCTTGCACCTATCCTGTCAAACCCTTATTTCTCACATTGATAAGAAACCAACTCTGCACTTTCTTCTTGCTGTCCATTATCAATTGCTTTATTTTAGTAGTTAAACTTAGTTCATAATCAATTAATTCAATTGTTGAACCTCCTGAATAGTGTTAAGCTGGAAATTACTTGAGCATTGTTTAAATTCAATCCCTGTGGAGACAATATTATATTATACTATCTTTGATTAGCGAGCATCAATTTTGTGTTGTGTTTTGCGCTCGTCAAAATACTTTGCACGACCACTTGGATCCTAACGGTGCTCAAAAAGTCGTTAGAATCCGATTGACCTAAAATTTGGTGGGTCCATCGAAAAGCTCGTTGTGAGCAATACTCACCATGATTAATGTTATTTTTTGACGTTTCGTGCATGAAACAAGAATTAATGATTATGTCTATTTTTTCGTGTGTTTATATACATGATGATTTTCCTAAATTTGATTGATGGACTTTGATTGGCTTAAACAGTAGTGGAACCATCAGAAACAGCTTTGAGAACAATACTTACCATGATTAACAATATTTTTTGGCATTTCGAGGTCACAAGAATACCATGTACGACCACATAAAACCTACCTGTTCTATGCACGACCAGTTAGATCCTACCAGTACTCAAAACGTTGATGGACTCTAATTGACTTGAAATTTGTTGGGTCCATCGTAAATGGCCTATTGACTAATACTCGTAATGACTAACATTATTTTTAGGCATTTTTGGGGTCATAAAATATAAAATAATAATTATGTCCATTTTTCGTGTGTTTATATGCATGATGATTTTTCTGAATTTGGTTGATGGACTCTGATTAGTCTAAATATTAGTGGATCTATCATATACGGCCTTGTGAGTAATACTCAACATGACTAACGTTATTTTTTGGTATTTCGGGGTCATAAGAATACTATGCACGACCATATGAAACTAACTCCTGCTATACACAACCACATAGATCCTACCATTACACAAATAAGTTGACGGACTCTGATTGACCTGAAATTTGATGGGTCCATCAGAAACAACATACTCGCTTGAATAACATTGTTGTTTGGTATTTCGGGATCATGAAACAAGAATTAATCATTAAATTTGTTTTCTCATGTGTTTATATAAATGATGATTTTCCTAAATTTGGTTGACAGACTCCATTGTGCTAAATATTAGTAGATCTATACGGCCTTGTGAGCAATACTCACTGTGCCTAACATTACCTTTTGGTGTTTCGAGGTTATAAGAATACTATGTACCGCCACATGAAACCTACATATGCTATGTACCGCCACATGAAACCTGCATGTGCTATGTACTGCCACTTGAATCCTATTATGCTCAAAAAGTTGACCGACTGTGAGTGACCTGAAATTTGGTGAGTTCATAGAAAACGGTCTTATGAGCAATACTCGCCATGAATATATCGTATTTTGGAATTTTGGGGTCATGAAACAAGAATTAATGATAATTTCCATTTTTCGTGTATTTAAAAATTTAATTGATTTTTCTGAATTTGGTTGACAGATTCTTATTGGCCTAAAAATTGGTAAAACTATCAGATACTACCTTGTGAGCAATACTCATCATGACTAACGTTATTTTTTGATATTTCGGAGTCATAAGAATACTATGCACGGCCATATGAAATCTGCTCGTGCTATACACAGTCACTCAGGTCCTTTCGGTGCTCAAAAGATTGACGGACTCTGGTTGATCTGAAATTTGGTGGATCCATCGAAACCGACCTTGTGAGCTATACTCGTTATGACTTACATCATTTTTCAGTGTTTTTGGATCATGAAGTAGGAATTAATGGTTATGTCTACTTTTTCGTGTGTTTCCATACATAATAATTTCCCGGGTAGAGTTACTTTTGTTCAATGAGAGTCAATAGACAATATTTGCTAGAAAACTACATTGCGTAGATAGTTTTAAAAAATTGTGCCTATATTATGTTTACTTTTTTATATTTTGAATCCCTTTAGTAAAACGATTGACAATAATTTTTCAGGTGATTTTTACATTTGATGATAGATATTATCAAAGGAAATGTCCAGTATTCTGAGATGATTTAAGTTTGTTCTTTTATCAACCTTTTCTTTGTTTTCTTCTAAAGTCTTTTCCTCCTAAGAAATCGTTAGTGTAATGATAATAGCATTTTTCATGTGATAAACTTTTAGGATCATTTTAATTATTAAAGGAGAAAATGGGATGCAGTCAATATCATCTTCTTTTCCATTAAAGTGAATTCAAAGTGACTATTTCACACACACGAAAAAACATAGAAAAGGAATTCTATATTATTTATTTATTTTAAATAATAATCAGTTACGTTTCACATGACTAATGGAGTAAACATATGGTGAACAAATTAACAGAGAAACAAACAATTGAAAAGTCCAAGGAATAAGAAGTCAAATTTAAAAAGTCCAAGAAAAGTCCAAGCATCTAATCCTCTGATGTCGACAAGCATTTCAAAGTCCAACTATAGAACTGCTAATATTCTTTAATCATTTACAACTTTTAGTTGTGAACATATCTGATTTTGTTCACATTCTTACTCGATAACCACTAAAGTAGGGACAGCTTTTCATACTCTTTTGTATCTAGTAGTATTAGCTTTCTTTTTTTTTATCTATACTATATACCAAAAAGGCCAAAACTGTCCTATAGTATTAGATTTGATACAAAAATATCCTCTGTCCATGCCCCTATCGTTATCTTAGTGGCTCACTTATGTCCTTATTAACTAACAACTTATTTCAAAAATATTTTTAATTAATATCCACGTGACACCGTCCCTTGATCTAAATTTAAATCTTTACCAAAATTTAAAAAAAAACACCCATTATGGTTTCTTCAGACTCGCCCAAAAAAGGACATGCCCCATTACTCCAATCTCCATGAAATTGAATCCGAGGACGGAGGAGATGATGAATTTTCTTCTCATACACATTTCATTTCATTCCCAAACTCAACATTTTCTTGCTTAAATTGTTATTTTTCTTGTTGTGTTGGTGGCGCAAATTCTTCCATTTGCAGAATCTAAAAGATGAAAAAGTTACATTGTCTTTTGAAATCGGGTTTGGATTAATAGGGTTTAAAATTGGGACGAGTCAACCGAAACTCAGATTATTGTGGTTTTTTCTTTTTAATTTAGCAAGGGTTCATATTTAGGCTAATGGGATGGTAACACATGCATATTCATTAAATTTTTCTACTTATTTTAGATAAGTCCGTTAGTAATAAGGGCATAATTGAGCCACTAAGATAACGGTGGGAGCATTTTTGGCTCAATAGGTGAATGAAGGTCATTTTTGCACCAAATAGAATAGTCTAGGGGCAGTTTTGACCCTTTTCCGTACTAGTATATATTAATAAAACTATAAAGGCAACTGCCTTCATCAGGCAAGAGTTCTTACTCAAAATTAGTCCCCTTTCCTCACAACTAACTTAAACCATAGACTAAATGGCAGCTTAATATGGCGTTTGAGTAGTGTTTTATTGCTCGAGGGTAACTCCTACTTATTTAGTTGTCTTTGACACGCCCCTAACGTGCGAGCCTGATCCATTTTCATGAGCCAAGGACAAGAAACTTGATAATGGTTGGCGGGGAGACTTTAACTCATAACCTCTACCTGCTTTGATATCAATGTTGAATTATGTGACCATATTATCTAAACTTTTAAGCTGTTAGAGAGGGTACATTTCACGTTACTTAATTATGTCTTTCAAATGCCATTGTCAAAACGGCAGTAGCACCTTATAACATGAGACATTTGGAATCACTACAACAACTAACATGTCCAGTTTCATGATTCAGGTTATACAGAACAGAGAGCACCAGCATAAGCATGAACCAAAAAAGAAGGAAAAATTGTAGGTGGATTGTGCTTAAATTTGTAGGCGGATCGTGCTTTCTATACCAAAGTCAATCTCGCCTGTCGATCTAGTGCTAATATCAAGATTGACACCAGGTTATGAAAACCTGGTTCACTCAAGAATTGTACACAAACAGGTCTGCATGAAGGCAAGCTAGTGAAATTTTCTTGATATATAGAAGGATTTTAGTTGCATTTTACATTGTAAATAAGCCGTATACAGATTTACTGTGGTATCTCATTGGCCAAAATATAATGCAAAGTAAACACTAAGGACTGAGGGGTCACGTCAAACTTACCGCCAAACTCACAAAGAATCCCAAGAATGCACCTGCTATGACTTCAACCTCTGTATGACCAACTTGTTCTTTCAATGGAGCAAAAATAGATGAGACTCTTCTTTCATCAGGTTTAAGCAATAGAGTAACATTTTTCAACCTTGGTTGAAAAGGACTTGATTCCTCTGATAATCGAGGATCAGGGCTCTCTGTACCTGAGGATAATTTCTCTTGTATAGAATCCGTCAAAACATCAAGTTCGTTATTAGATGGAACTGAGTTTATTTGATTTCTGAACAAAGCTTTATTGAACGCTTTTGCATGAATGCCTACTTCCCTTCGAACTCCCTACAGAAGCAAAATATTGAAGGTGAGACAGACCAGACGTATAAAGAAAAAGGAATAAAAGAGGTTTTAAAAAAAAGGAAAGAAAAGGAATAACTCATCCTATTTCTTCGATGACTGTATAAGTTTTACCACTACATTTTTCCACTTAATTCAAACATATGAAAAGCAGGGATTTTTGGATGAGACAATTCAGGGTGCACAATTGACGAAAAAAATATAGAATATAGTTTCCCTACCTGTATCAGCAGTAATTGCTCATCTTTTCCTTTTAGAGCAAGTAGAGAGTTTCATATTGTGGCCTCGTAACAACTGAGTATTGTTCTTTTACTTTCACAGTTAGTGAAAAATTTACATTTTAAGTATGTTTTCAACCATATAATAGTGGCGCAAATAGATATTTAGCCCAACTCACATAACATTAGCCTTTATATGAAATATATATGGTTCACATCTGTTTAGCTGGGAAGATGACTGGTGACGTGAAATTTATCTTCCTAGGATAATATCCTTTCTGCTTTTGTTGTCATTGCCGAGTTCCTTCTTAGTTATCCAAGAAAAGAATGACGAGTGTCTTCTTGAAGAAATATCGACAAAAATCACTCCCGTCTCCTGCTATATTTTACACTTCAAAGGATTGTGTTTAGACCTGTTATGCCACAAAGAACCTTAGAACACCAGCTCTGATCAGATTCATAGTTTCCAAATTTCAAACTTGTTTTGATAAAAGTATCAAATGGCACTATTAATAGTTATCTTATTCTTTTCTGCCCCTACAGCTTTTTTTCAAAGGGGGAACTAGCAGTCTTAGCACAAGGCAAAATCTAGCATTTTCTCATATTGCAATAGGTGTGAGTCGAGCAACCTACAAAGTCTGAAAGAAAATTTTTCTTGAAGTGAAGCTGGAAAAAGAAAAGGAGGGACACTCAAGTTTCCGTAACATACCTGTGCATCATACATCACAAGGCCAGCATAAACTACTGCTAAACCAAAAATCGAATCTGAAAAGCCCCTGCAGTTACAGCACTCATAGCATGTCACTCATAGCTAGACAAAAACAACTAGTCAAGAAAACAGAAATAATTGCAACACTACAATGTTTTCTCCAAAGTTCTAATTCATGTGTGACTTCCTCTAGGGGGAAAATACAAAAGGAGTAAATACCTTTCTAAGCCAAGGGCAGTGGCTGTGGCGACTACTGCCTGTCATTTCGAAGTAGATGAAATTAAACGAGACAGAAATGAAAAAAAAGACAGCAAAACTAGTTTCTGCGTATATAGCTAAATTTTCTTCTACCAGTTTATAATAGACTAATTTGGGACTGAAGCGCTGATCAGTTTATTGCAGACTTTGGTTTTGAAAGCAGGTCGCGTAAATGATAGTTGAGGTTATACAAGGTTGTGAAAGCATAGAAGGATAAAGATCTTACAGATGAGTGTGTAGAAGGGAAACCACCAGCCTGTAAGGCAGTCTTGAAATTGAACTCATTGCCATAAAATAGAGTTGAAGTAAAAGGCTTCATCAGCTGACCAACAGCTGCAGACACCGCTGCTGCAACCAAAACCTGTGGGTCGGTTAAAAACAAATTAATAACAAATCTTTCCACATCGATGCTTCTTCTGGTAGAACATTGCTTCCCCACCTTACATTGCCTAATCAAAACATTTCCTATTAGGATTTCATAAGATTATGAGAGCCTGATCTGTTCATTCTCAAGACAGTTGCCCCGTTTTCCAGGTTTAGGCACAAATGCCTGGAATAAGAACCAAATGAGGCATCTTTCACCATACGAACGTTAATCCAATCAATTTAGAGCCCAATAGAGACATAATATACAACCAATTAGAATCCCCTCTTTATGGTGAACAACTGGAAGTTAACTATCTATAAATACACATACAATGCAACTAAAATACTCCACTTTTCTTTGAGATTGTAAAGAAAATGAACATCCTGTAACACTTCTTATATTATCATACATTTGGAATTGACCCTCCATATACTATAAACATTAAGCCTACATAAACCTGAACTGAGACATTTCCCACCATACATAGTGTAAATCAGACCAATTTGGGAACTAATTGACAAATGTATACACAGTCACATATTACTAAGTCATCATAAAAAGATTGAATCTAGATTTAATCTTATTTGTGAAACTGATCCTCCAACTCTCACCATACACAATAACAATCCAACTAAACTGCAGACTAATTGATACATAAAGATTCCAACTTTACACAAAAGAACCAAGAAAAGCAAACCATCTAGAATAAGATGAGACATTTTCACCATACATAATGTAAATCGAACCAATTTGGGACCTAATTGACAAATTTACACACATTTGTACATCTAAATTTAGCTTATGGAAAAATATTATATCAAAATTTATTAATTTTTTATGAAACTGACCCTCCATCTCTCACCATACACTATGAAAATCCAACAAAACTTTGGCCTAATTGATACATAAAGATTCCAACTTTACACAAAAGAACCAACAAAAATTAAACATCAAGAATAAAGAGAATTTAAAAAAGATAACTTTGCAAATATCAAACAAAGCTATGAAGTAGAGTTAACTGGCCTTGTTATGAACGACATCAGAAATTTCTTCTATTCCAATCCCATGAAGACATAGCAACTTAGGCAAAGGTTTATAGTTCAAAGAAGATGAAGAAAAACATCTACCATGTTTTCTAGGACAAGGGTATATGAGGATTTTAGTTGTTGAATTGTTGTAAATTGAAGTGTTATGTCTTCTGCAGAATCTTAAAGAAGCAGATGGGCAGCCCCAACTTTGCAATAACATATTTTTATCTGACAGTGTTCAACTGTTGGAAGTTAGTTTAGCTTTGTTCTGCGTTTACTTTGGTCCACTAACCTAACAGTTAGAGAAGTAAAGATGTGCTCATGTAAAATTACATTTTCATCCCTGCCCCTTTTTCCTGTTTTTTTTTTTTTTTTTTTTTTTTTTTTTCTTTTTTTTTTTTTTTTTTTTTTTTTTTTTTTTCTGTCATTTAGGACTTAGGAGTACTATAATTGTTTTTAATAAGGTTTTGTCATTTATAATTGTTTTTTTAAATTTTTTCCTTATTAATTCTTTTTTTTTTGGGGGGTTGAGGGAGAGAAGGAGAATGAGGTCGTTCCATGAATAATTGAAAGGTCAAAGAAGAAGAAAGAAGCTATTTTGGTGAGCTTGAGATCTAAAATTTATATGATTAATAAAGTGGGTAAATAGAATATAATCAACTATAATTTAAATCTTAGCGGGAATAAAAGACATTAGGTAATCTTTTTATTTGCATAAACTTTAGTAAAACGACATGTATTTCAATCTCGAGTAGGACACCGATTATCCCTACACCTACGTAAATCTCAAATGCTTTTCAAGCAGCTTATTTTTTCAAGGATAGGGTAGACAAAATAATATCCTCTTGATATGTACTAGAAGTTGCTAATTTGATATGACTAAATTGGTATGTATTTTACAATTTTATCAAGTAATAATGATAGTATTTTAAAAAATATTAAAAAATAATTTGAGAAATAAGTAGTTAATGATAAGGATAAAAGTAAAATAAGAAAAAAATTATCTTTTTTCTGATTTGCTAAAATAAATAAATAAAAATAAAAATATAATTTTAGTATAGTGAATAAATAAAATTGAAGAGAGGGAGTAAATATTTTCTTACCATTTGACCAAAAAAAAGAGAACACTAACATGAGAAGTATTAGGATCACAATCCACATAACAATGAAAATGTCAAAATTAGACCCCACAATGATGAAGTACTCAAATTGCGTCTAAATCTAGATATAAAAGAATATAGACTTCCACCAAATCTTCATTATACAACCTCCAAGTTCCCATCTGTGGAAAGAGAAAAGGGCAAAAAAATCTCTCTTCCATTGCAACAACTCAGAATGACAGCTCCCCAAATCTCTTCTTCATCTCAACCCCTTCTTGAAGATGAAGAACAACCCAATACCCCTAACCTCACTCCCACAAAAAAATCCAAGAAATTAGCGCTAATCCCACTTATTTTCATAATCTTTTTTGAGGTTTCTGGTGGTCCTTATGGTGCAGAAGCAGCAATTGGTGCAGCTGGTCCTTTACTAGCAATTCTTGGATTTTTAATCTTCCCGTTTATATGGAGTGTACCTGAAGCTCTTGTTACAGCTGAACTTGCCACTACTTTCCCAGGTAATGGTGGATTTGTTATTTGGGCTGATAGAGCTTTTGGCCCATTTTGGGGTTCTTTAATGGGCTCTTGGAAATTACTTAGTGCTGTTTGTAACTTAGCTTCTTATCCTATTCTTTGCTTAGATTATATTAAGTTGGTTTTTCCTATTCTTTCTTCTGGTTTTCCTAGGTATATTGCTATTTTCTTGATCACTATGTTCTTGTCATTCTTGAATTATTTAGGTTTGTCTATAGTTGGTTACACTGCTGTTGTACTTGGTGTACTTTCCCTTTGTCCATTTTGGTTGATTACCTTATTTTCAATTCCCAAGATTGATCCTAGTAGATGGTTAAGTTTAGGCCAAGAGGGTGTTAAAAAAGATTGGAACTTGTTCTTTAATACCCTTTTTTGGAACTTGAATTTTTGGGATAATGCTAGTACTTTAGCTGGTGAAGTTGAACAACCTCAAAAGACATTTCCTAAAGCCCTTTTTTCAGCTGGAATTGTTACATGTTTTAGTTATGTGTTACCCCTTTTGGGCACTACTGGTGCTGTGCCATTGGAACAAGCTAAATGGACTGATGGTTATTTTGCCAATTTGTCTGCTATGATTGCTGGAAATTGGTTGAAATATTGGATGGAACTTGGAATTGTGTTGTCAGTTATTGGTTTATATGAGGCTCAATTGAGTAGTTGTGCTTACCAAATTCTTGGAATGGCTGAAATGGGGTTGTTGCCTCGAGTTTTCGGTGTAAGATCAGAATGGTTCAACACACCTTGGATTGGAATTTGTGTACCAACATTAGTAGCATTGGTTGTGTCATACTTGACATTTGCTGACATTGTATCATCTGTGAATTTCTTGTATAGTCTTGGGATGTTGCTCGAATTCGCGTCATTTTTGTGGTTGAGAAGGAAAATGCCTAATGCTAAGAGGCCATATAAAGTGCCATTGTCAATGCCAGGACTATTGGTTATGTGTTTTGTTCCTTCTTGTTTTCTGGTTTATGTTATGGTTGTTGCTCATAGGACTGTGTATATAGTCAGTGCATTGCTCACTGTTTCTGCCATTGCTTGGTACTTTTTCATGGAGTTTTGTAAAACCAAAATGTGGTTTTGTTTTCAAAGTGCTGAAGACAAGGTTGATTATGAGGATTTGTAATTTAAATTGGAAATAATTGTTGGTTTGAATTTGTTTATTGTTTATGATTTTATTTAGGATTTAAGTTATACGGGTACTAATAGTTTAAAGAATTTTTACATTCTTGATGTAATTTAACTTGCTCTACCCCACTCGTGGGATCACACTGACTATATTGTTATATTGTTGTGATGCAATTTACCCGTCTATAGTTATTATCCTGTTTCTAAGTTACAATAGCAAATTTCTTATAAAAAGTTACCTATTGTCTTAGATCATCTTTAACTTAATCGTGCAACATATTTATACATTGTCACTATACAAAATTTAAACTCTTAGTATTAACATGTATCTTGATGATATGTTCCCAAGACATATGACCACTCTCGGAATGAGCCATTTTTTGCCCATCTTATGCTAAATAGTTATGGATTATGCTCATTATGAGGGAATAAGTAGAGGGTAATACATACTAATAAATATATTGAATGATTCCAAGAAGTATTAAAAAAAGGCACAAGTGGAGAAGAGGAATAACCAGTTTTGATACTGCTTGATACGTGAATCGCACCATTGTTCTGCTTGCAGACAAGAAATGCGCAGAATACAAGCAAATCAGGTGTTGTAGGGCGTTTTGATAATAATAAAAATGTATTCAAAATGGAAAACTTTAATTCAAGTACTTGGAGGGTATTTAGGAAATAATTCATGATTCACGTTCACTTATATATCTTTTTTTCTTTCTCTTAATTCCTTTGATTTTCATCAACGTATTTTTAGCATTAATGAAGGGGGAGTACTTGCGCCTGTGCTAGTTTGTACGTATTATCGATCTCAAGTCCTGATAATTAGTGTAAAACTTGTCAATTCACGATGAATCCTCATACATCATATATGTGGTGTGATTGTTATTGTTGTTGTCGGGGAATGTGGAACACGGGTATCCGATACCTACCCGTGCTAGTACTTAGAACCTCAGCACGGGTATCCAAATTTGGGCCAGGCTATGGTATATTAGTGGGGAAACCTGTTGCTAAAACCCAACCCCATGTCTTTAGCATGTTTACTATATGAACGCGAGGGACATTTTTCATCCTAAATAATCATTTATAAAAACTAAATAGGTATTCTAGACATGTCAGACTAATTTGCAGTAAGATTGGTAAAAAAATAAAGGCGCTAGTTTACCTTACAATTTTATAAGCTGGAAATTTTATTTAAACTCTAATTACTTGCGTGGACCAAACTAAAATAATAAAATGCATGTAACTTCCCTTTGATTTTGTTAAACCTAAAACCTAGAAGTTCGAAAATGTGCGAATTTGATTCTTGTTTAAGTGGTGGGGAATGAAGAACTAACACTTTAAGGGAAGCTGGAAATATGTAAAGTGACAGTATTTTCAAAATTGAACTGGATATCTATATATATATTAGTCTTTTTCTCTTAAATTGTTTTCCAATGAATAATCATTGTTATGAGAAACATATCAAAAGTCCACAATTGCTGAAAGTGAATTATGAGAAACGTAATTGAAAAAAAAAAAACATAAAAAGTTATTTAATGTGTAGGTCTTTTCCAACAAGAATTTGATCCCAGGTGCAATATATTCAACAATGAAATACAATACATATCAAACTTTTATTACAAACTAAATAAAGTTTCACATTACAAGAAGACAAATGAATTAGGAAAAACATTAGCTTAATTAGTATAAAAAATATTAGTTATTTTTCCAACACAACCATCTTTTTTTAATTAATCTTAGCAAAATCAACAGTTTCTTTCCCATCATGAGCTTTTCTAAAGAAATGCTTGACATAATCTGAGTATAAAACTTGCTTATAAATTGCCTTCTCTCCATTCTTAACCACTTCTGGCAAAGGACCAATCAGATCATTAGGTTTAGGATTTACAAAAATAGGCACTGAAATCCTATTATTGCATCCATTAGCCATAACTCGATGCTCAATACTCTTGTATTTTCCATTACTCATAATTTGCAAAGCATCTCCAATATTAATCACAATTGCTCCATCAATTGGTGGGATATGAACCCAAGAATTACTGTCCAATTTTTTAACGTAAAGTCCTCCAATATTATCTTGAAGAAGAATGGTTAATGTTGAAACATCAGAATGACGACCTACTCCCACTGTTAATTCAGGATTAGGACATTTAGGATAGTAATTAAGATTAATCCTCTTTGAACCCATTAGAAGTGATTCTTTAGTTTGATCTATCTCATTTATGTTTAGTCCTTTCATAAGTGCCTTCAAAAGTTTCTTGATTACAATTTCAGAGTTTCTCAAGAATTCTAGTGCTTCATCCCTGCAAGAAAAATACACCATTAAGCCAATGTGTAACAAATTTTTAATCTTGTTTTAAAAAGAATAATATTTTTCTAATTTAAAAATAATTTAACTTTAAACTTTCTATTATACCCTTAATGAGATGGTTTATAGACATATAAATATGCATGACCTATTTTAGACCAGAAGTTTCAAAAGTTTTTTTGTTCTTTTTAAAACTCTGTACCTAATCAAATATCATCACATAAATGTATCTTTTTTAATCTTCAACTCTTCTTTTTCTTAGTAGTCGTTTGGACATAAAATTGTGAATTTTGAAAAACAATTGTATTTGGAGTTAAGTTGAAAAATAATATTTAAAATTTGAAATTAGGGTTAGACATACAATTCACTCGAAAAAATATTGTAGTTTTGTGAGTGAGGAAAAAACATTTACGAAAAATTTAAAAAAGTGGTCAAAACAACTTTTTGATTTTTGAAAAACTCATTCTCAAAAAATCTCCAAAAATTTGCAAAATTTATGGACAGACACGTTTTGGGAAAAAAATCGGAAAAAAGAAAAAGAAAAAATATTTATGAACAAACGGGTCCTTATATTTTTTTTTAACCTCGAGAAACTTCAAATTAACTGCAAGCATTTTATAAAAATGATTTTCATTTAAACATGAGTAGTCAATTGCTGGTAAAGTTATTCTACAAGTACTTTATTGACCAGAGGGGAGGCAGAAGATAATTTTCCAATGCAAATGATGCCTAATATGACTTGTACAGTTAGTCTAGTCAACTTGTCCAAGTCAAAGTACTGACTTTATACTGTATGTAAATAAGCAGACCTGAATAAAGAGAAAACAAATTCGTATAGTCGGACATGAAAAACCTTAGTGCTGTTTTAACTAATTTTACGCAAAATGTAAAAAAGTAATTAAAGACTTTTGAAATTATCTGTGGTATTAAACATGTCATGCAATATATTTTTATGGCTATAAAATGTTATTAAAGATAAAATAAGAATTCAAAGTAAGTTGTTTCGAAATCGTGTGACATGACACTGCTTTGTCGAAAAAGTTTACGAGATATATGTAGCAATACTGTATGGAAATAATAAAATAAAAGAAATGATATCACTTAACCTCTTCTAACGTAAGACTAAACAAAACCGATGGAATAAGGTTATTTCTTGTTAGATAATTTGATAATTTAATATTATTTACTATAAAATCAAGTCATTAAGACTAAAATGAGAATTTAAAGTAAGTTGTTCCTAAATACTAGCTTTTTTACTAGTTGTTCATTTTTCTCACGTTTGGAGAAAAAGTTTCAACCTTGTAATGAGTCAAAAATCAAGTTGTTATTAGGTTTAATTGCACTTTAAGTTTGGAGAAACTGACACTGTATAGCCGCTGTAAAAATAATAACCGAAAAATGTATAAAATTTGTATATTTTTATATATATATATACATTTTATATGTTATATACAAAATTTATATAAATTTTATACACTTTTTTGACCTCCGGATGTAAATAGTTTATGGTGTGCGCTAAAAGTGATAATACCTCATGCTTATAATTTGTAGCCCGTTAGGTCAAAGTTTTTGAAAAATTTGAAGTGCTTTAATTATTTTTTGAAAAAGGGCATAAACTATATATATATATATATATTTGTTAAATAGTTTTATAAATATCCTCTATCCATCTGGCCGAAAATATTAATTCTATTAACAAAAATACCCCATGTCTAAGACAAAATTGGTGAGCCTTTCATTTAATGACGTGACAATTTTAACTTAGTCGCGTGGCATCAAACATGGGTCTTATTTCTACCCATTTTCAAGAAAGTAGTACTTATTTAATTTGGAGAGTTAAAGGCGTGTGATATTAACCATATTAAAAGCAATTAACCGGCATGTCTTACATTCTTCTTTCTTCTCCATCCTGTGAGATAAAAAATTAAGTCAGATTAAAAAAAAACTAAATAAAGTTTCTCATAAATATTTAAATTTTATTGCCGAACCCAAACCGTGTTTTCTCCAATATTAACAAAACGACTTTTCAAATGACTTTCTCGAAATGCTAAATTGTTGGATCCTCCCTTGGCTACGAGAATATCACATCGTAGCTAGTCATATTCTAATAAAACGTTTAAGTTATTGTGTACGGTCAAAACCGATTCTCAGTCATAAAAACCGGTTGAGACAATAATGTTTCAATCGAAGGGTATCCGTACGGCGAGTTCGGACGAATTCCGAAGTAGAAACTTCGAGCGTCGAGCTATAAGACCAATCAACTGCAAAACTCGATATCATTATCGAGCCCGCATCCGAATCGGACTACGGGGTAACGCCGACCAACACAAGCCCGAATATCGATGCTCCAAGGCAGAACCGAGCTCGAACTAAGACTGGGGATTCGATCTAGCACCAAGCTCGGGTCAGTGCCAAGCTCGCAGATAAGAGCCGTTACAACCGCACCAAGGGAGAGAATCTTGCCGAGAATCAAGGGAGAGACAAACCATCATGGGTTCTCCACTATATATATTATTTTATGTTGTCATATATAAGGGAGTGACCCTCTACTATAAAGAGGGGGATAGACTGCAATAGAAAAAAACATTCAAGATTTTATTGTGCTTGTTCTTCTAATATTTTTCAGTCTTTCCGTCCATCATTTCCCATTTCATAGCAAAAAATACCTGTATCGTCATTTTGTATCAAAGAAATTTGCGTACCCTTAGAACCATATCTAAATTTAACGTTATCTGATTTTTCGGGTAAGCAGTTTGGCGCCCACCGTGGGGCTAAGGGTAACGGTAATTGTTTGATATAAATCTACAGTACACTCCAGCTTACAACTTCGAATCAGCCATGGCTCTACCTATCGATCTCGAAGCCGGCCTTCAAGATGAAACCAACAACTTGGTGCCCAGGGCCGGAAGGCTACCTGATAACGGCAACGAGGCTCGAATCGAAGAACCCGAAATTCGAGCCGAAGTACTATTGGATATCAATTCGCAAATAGCTCTAGAAGCGAATCAGCATTCTGAACCGAAGAGAAGCGTTCAGGACGGTGCTCGATCCATAGCCCGAGACACCTACAGCACGGGGTAAATCGGGGTCAGCTTGCGTATGATTTTCGAAATGTTACAAGCCCAACAAGCAGCGATAGCTCAGTTGCAGATCCGAACTCATACGCAAAGCGGGCCGAACTCCAATCTGCTTCTTCGAGAAGTCACCTCCAGAACGGAACCCGCCATAGTGAAATCAAACGAGCAGGAATCGGGGACTGCTCCTGAAATTATTAAATTGCTCAAGGAACTCACAAAGCGCGTCGAAGCCAACGACAAAAAAGTGGAAACATATAACGCTAGGGTCGATCAAATTCCAGGGGCTCCGCCAATGATAAAAGGGCTCGATTCGAAAAAATTCATACAAAAGCCTTTTCCCTCGAGCGCGGCCCCAAAATCAATCCCCAAAAAATTCCGTATGCCCGAAATTCTCAAATATAACGGTACGACCGATCCTAACAAACATGTCACCTCCTACACATGCGCCATCAAAGGCAACGATTTGGAGGATGATGAAATCGAATCCGTATTGTTGAAAAAGTTCGGAGAGACCCTCGCAAAATGAGCATTGATCTGATATCACAACTTACCACCGAATTCCATTGATTCTTTTATCATGTTAGCAGACTCGTTTGTAAAAGCACATGCTGGTGCCATAAAGGTTGCAACAAGGAAATCAGACCTCTTCAAAGTAAAGCAAAGGGGTAACGAGATGCTGAGGGAATTCGTATCCCGATTTCAAATAGAGCGTATGGACTTGCCACCGGTCACAGACAATTGGGTCGTACAAGCTTTCACCCAAGGACTGAATGGGCTAAGCTCGACAGCTTCACGTCGGCTGCAACAAAATTTGATCGAGTACCCAGCAATAACTTGGGTAGATATACACAACGGGTACCAATCAAAAATCAGTGTCGAAGATGATTAGTTGGGAGCTCCATATGGGCCCGCACGTCAGAACCACACAACCACTAAAAATCAAAGGGAAACCAACAGAGAACAAAGGTCGAACAGAGACCGATACCAACCATACGACACAGATCAGATGAACAACAACGGTTCAGCACGTGATACGATTTGGAACAACCGAAGGATTGATCGGGGGCAAAATTCTCGGGGACTTATGAGTAAGAGTGGCTTTGATAAATATACAGATCTTATAGAAAGCCCTCAACTATCGGAGTATAACTTCAACATTAGAACATCCGCCATCGTATCGGCCATCAGACGCATCAAAGACACCAGATGGCCTCGACCCATGCAAACCGATCCTGCCTAAAGGAATCCCAATCAAATGTGCGAATATCATGGCACCCATGGTCACAAAACAGAAGATTGCAGGCAACTAAGAGAGGAAGTGGCCCGCTTATTTAACAAAGGGCACCTTCGGAAATTTCTGAGCGATAAGGCGAAGAACCATTTTAGATACAAGGAATTCGGCAAGCGAAACTAGCTAGAAGAACCGCAACACGTCATTCACATGATCGTCGGTGGCGTCGATGCCCCCCAGGGACCGATACTTAAACACACTAAAACGTCGATTGTGAAGCGATCTCGAACTCAAGATTATACACCCACAAGGACTTTATCCTTCAGTGATGAAGATACAGAGGGAATCATCCAACCCCATAACGACGCACTGGTAATATCCGTACTCATGAATAAAACTAAGATTAAGCGTGTGTTAATTGATCCAGGTAGCTCGGCCAATATCATCAGATCGAGGATCGTAGAGCAGCTTGGCCTGTAGGATCAGGTCGTACCCGCAACTCTGGTTCTAAACGGATTCAATATGGCATGTGAAACCACTAAAGGCGAGATTACCCTACCGATAAACGTGGCC
>AWOL01S0021063.1:11963-33679 GCA_000715115.1 Nicotiana otophora
CTATGGATCGCGCCGCACGTCCCTCGGCAGTGTACACGACACTCTGGATCGGGTCGTACGTCCTCGACAGAAATCGTGCTTAATAATAATAATAATTACACGATATTTGGAAAGTTAATTACAACTTGTAAAGCTACTTGATAAATTAGAAATTTATTGAAATTGAATTGCAGCTTGTAAGGCTATTTGATAAATTGGAATGTTTATTGAATTTGAAGGATTTAATTAATAGGTTAGAAATTATTGGAATTGAAGGAATTTAATTACTTCTGCTGGTTCAATAAAATTATTATTAACTATGTGAATCACGTTGATATAAATATTTATATTTTCATGATTATTTAATATTATTGACCCATAGTGAGTGTCATAGTCGGCCATCTCGTTTCTACCTCTTCGAGATTAGGCTTGATACTTACTGGGTACACGCTGTTTTCGTACTCATACTGTACTTGTTGCACATTTTATTGTGCAGGTACATATATGTATAGCGGCCTTGTGGGCTCAGAGGTGTGGTTAATAATTGTGGGGACATAGGTGAGCTGCATTCTATATTACGATCCGCAGCTAACAGAATCTCCGTCAGAGTTATTATACTTTCCTGTCTAATTTGTATTCTGGACAGATGCTGTATTTTATTTTAATTCCCTAGTAAATGCTCATGCTCTTGTGATACCGGATTTTGGGAATGGTTGTGAATTTTTTAGAATTTTAGTTTTTAAAAATATTTATCATTTACTCTACGAGTTTTATCTTTACTATTTCATTGAAGAAATTTTTATTTCAAAAATACTAAAATGGATAATTAAGTTAATTGATTATGGTTGGCTTGCCTGACAGTGGTGTCCGGCGCCATCACGACTTTTTTGGATTTTGGGTCGTGACAGGTATTGTAGGCGTATTAAGGTTGAAGAGGTCGTGGAGGCTAAGCATAAGATGAGCGGGGGCAGAGCGACTGGGCCAGATAAACTTCCGGTTGAGTTTTGGAGGTATGTGGGTAGAGAGGGCGTAGAGTGGTTGACGGTATTGTTTAATGTTATTTTTAGGACGAAGAAAATGCTAGAGGAATGGAGATGGAGTGCAATGATTACGTTGTACAAGAACAAAGGTGATATCCAGAATTGCAACAACTATAAGGGTATTAAGTTGCTTAGTCATACTATGAAAGTGTGGGATAGGGTAGTGGAAGTGAGGGTGAGGAGGTCGGTGTCTATATCAGAGAACCAATTCGGGTTCATGCCTGGCCGTTCATCTACGGAAGCTATCCATCTTATCAGGAGGTTGGTGGAACAGTACAAGGATAGGAAGAAGGATTTACACATAGTATTTATTGACCTAGAGAAAACGTACGACAAGGTCCCGAGAGAGGTTCTTTGGAGGTGTTTGGAGGGTAAAGGTGTTCTGATAGCATACATTAGGGTGATTAAGGACATGTAGTGTCACGACCTAAACCGCAGGGCCACGACGGGTACACGTGCCTTACACAACCGAGTACCAACGTAACATATCTTTCTTATCATACCGTCATGGGTAAGTGGGACATAAGGGCCGTCATGAGATAACGGGAATAAAACACAAGGGAATACTAGACATAGGACGACCCAACATGATATAGAAACTTATACATGTGACATACGGGCCTATAAGGCCGACATGATCATTTGTATACTCAAAACGTAGACCGATAAGACCATACAAGTATCCATATACATGATATTTGTCTACAAGACTCTAAGAGTACATAAATGTCATAAAGGCCGGGATAGGGCCCCGCAATACCAATCAATACATATTCAAATCATACTGACCAAATAGGCAACTCCGGAGTAAGTGGAGTGCAAAAATACCTTCCGCTGAGCTGATAGCCTACTAGGAGAACTCTCAACCTGTCTATCGGGACTTGCGGGCATGAAACGCAGCATCCCCAGGCAAAAGGGACGTCAGTACAAATAAAGTACCGAGTATGCAAGGCATGAAAGTAGTATATAAAAGACATGAAATAAACATGGAGTAAAGAACTCAACCTGTAATTCTGAATAGCTCTGTGAATCATGAAAAATTTATAATGTCATGCATGTGTGTATGAATGTCATACCATGCATAGGTATATGCGTACATAACATCATCAAGCCTCTGAGGGCATCCCATCATATCATCTCAGGCACTGTGGGCGAAATCATCAACGTATACCAGCTGATCAGGTGGTGGTTCGTATATAACGCCATAACCTTTCCCCATATCCCATATACATATAATATACGCGTATATAACGCCATCTGGTCATGGGTCAATGTACATGTATAACTGAATGCAATGCATGATGAAGTAAGTCAGTAAGATTTCTCGGAATGTCATAAGATCAATATGCCTTCGGATAAACTTTAGCAACTTATGTATTTTTCTGATACCCATGAACAGAACATATAATAATAGGACACATGAGGAATCAAGAACATAGGCACCCCTAGTACTTCTATGAATAGAGTCATTTATGAAAGTTCCATGTTTATACGTTTCATTTGTATCATATGGATCATGCCAAAAGGAAAGAATGGATAGCCTTAACATACCTCAAGTCGTCAATGCAACTCAACAACAAGCTTATGAAAATTAGCGCGCCAACTCTATAACAAAGAAATACATGTACGACTTAGATGGTGCTAGTATATTACGTATCTCAAACGATAACTCGATTCTAAAATAAAACGGACAACATTTCCCCTGATTTTACTGCACCCTCAAGCCTACTATAGGTGAGATACAAACACAATACAATCAGCAACTTAAAACCAACCTAATTACAATTCGGAACCTTCAATACAACAAAAACCCCAAATATACCATAACACATCCAATCAACAAGTTATCAATTAGCCTGAAACTGCAACGACGAGCGACCAACCTACTACCCTACCACATGTGGCATTTCTCCAAGCCCTTTTATCCTTACACACTCCATAAATCAGCAGCACAATAGGCCAACACGAGTGGACTACAAAACAGTCCACTAAAAGTGGAAAAACAACCGAACTCACGACTTCCGATCACCGTCCCGTGAGTTCTAACTTTTAGGAAACTAATTTATCAACCTTCCTTGATATTTAAACACTTAAATACAGAAATTAGATGTTTCTTAACTATGAAGTACCTTACAAAACTCGAACTACAAAGAAAAAAGAGAGGCGGTATAATGATACTTACGTTGTAGGGATCGTTCTCATGTTATCGCTTCTCGATTTCGTAACCGGGATGTTGGTATTCTTTGAAACCCTATTAGAGAGCTCAAGGATAGGTTTTATGGTGTTCTCTGGTCGGGTTCTATGTAAAAATGAAGAGAGAGACGAGTTAAGACCTATATATCAACTTTTGAAAAGTCAAAGAGGTGCTAGCTTGGCACCCTCACATTGGCCCATCTTCCGACGCTTATATCTTTTTATCCGGATGTCGTAGGAACAAACGGTTAAGTGAGTTGGAAACTAAATTCCAAGACCTTAAATTTGGTATATAATATGTGCCAAAAATACCTCATATAGTACATGAAATTTATTTCTCAAAAAGCTCTGTTACAAGGCAAATCTTTAGTCGATTTTTCCGCAACTTAAATCCGATGTTTTTCAAACTTTATATTTTTTATCCAAACATTATATATAGTTATATTATGACTTTAAACGCATTTAAATCATGATTAACAAGTCTCTTATTCATTATACGTCACCTTGGGACGCATAGGGTGTATCATGTATGATGGAGCTAAGACTCAGATTAGGACAGTGGGAGGTGACTCGGAGCATTTTTCGGTGGTTATGGGGTTGCACCAAGGATCAGCGCTCAGTCATTTCCTATTTATCTTGGCAATGGATGCTCTGACGCACCATATTCAGCGAGAAGTGCCCTGGTATATGTTATTTGCTGATGATATAATCATGATTGATGAGACGCGAGGCGGTGTCGGCGAGAGGCTGGAGGTTTGGAGACATACCTTGGAGTCTAAAGGTTTCAAATTGAGAAGGACTAAGACAGAATACTTGGAGTGCAAGTTCAGTGACGTGACTGGGGAAGCGGACAGTGACGTGAGGCTTGGTTCACAAGTCATCCCCAAAAAAGAGAGTTTTAAGTATCTTGGGTCTATTATCTAGGGGAACAGAGAGATTGACGAGATGTCACACACCGTATAGGGGTGGGATGGATGAAATGGAGGTTAGCATATGGCGTTTTGTGTGAAAAAAAGGTGCCACCAGAACTTAAAGGCAAGTTTCATAGAGCGGTAGTTAGACCGGCTATGTTGTATGGGGCAAAATATTAGCTAGTCAAGAACTCTCATATCCAGAAGATGAAAGTAGCAGAAATGAGGATGTTGAGGTGGATGTGCGGGCATACTAGGTTGGATAAGATTAGGAATGAGGGTATTCGGGCTGAGGTAGGGGTGGCGCCCATAGATGACAAAATGCGGAAAGCGAGGCATAGATGGTTCGGGCACGTGCGGAAGAGAAGCCTTGACGCCTCAGTTAGGAGGTGAGAGCGGATGGCTTTGTTAGGTTTGAGAAGAGGTAGAGGGCGGCCTAAGAAATATTGGGGAGAGGTGATCAGGCAGGACATGGCACGACTCCAGCTCACCGAGGACATGGCCTTAGATAGGCAGGCTTGGAGGGCGAGCATTAGGGTCGTAGGTTAGTAGGTAGTTATGCGTTTTTCTTCCATGTTGAGGGTGTTAGGCTAGTTTGTAGTGTCTTTCTTTAGATTGTTAGTGGTACTTGTTGTGTTTGTATTGTTTTCTACTCCGATTGCCAAGTACCTTTCCATTATTCTGATTATTGATATTGCTTTTTTTATTTGTTTTTTTTTATTCTTAGGTTGGTGGCACTGTATTCTTGACGTATATGGTTGTTATTAGGGGTGTATATGGACCGGGTTGGTTCGATTTTTATCAAAACCAAACCAAACCAAACCAAACCAACTATATCAGTTTGGATTGGTTCGGTTTGTCGGATTTTTTGGATTTTCGGGTTTTTTATTACTTAAATATTATTTCAATATTACTTTGTTAAATATTTGATAAGTAAATATATATTTAGTAAAAATATAAAAAATTGACAAACATATTATCGATTAAAATATTCTTATTGGAGAATTTTATTAGTAACACATAATAGTTATTGTTTTAGTCGTCTAATAATAATTTTTCGTTGATGTACACTTTCAGGTTAACCGAATTTAGTAATTAGACATAAAAATCAACATGATACCTAATTATTAATAATCAATTCACATTCGAAAAAGATATAAGAATTTAATAGATCTTAACATATGATATGAATATGGAAGAACAAAGAGACAGACGCATTTCATTAACACTTGATAAGAAAGTGATCATACAACCCATTATTTAAGGTTAATAAATATGGAGCACTACATATTCTATTAAAATTTATATCCCGCAAGAGAATCCAAAATATTTCTAGACATTTTTTATAGAAAATTCTATATAAAATCTTAAAAGTATATATAAAAATTATATATTTATATGTCGGGTTGGTTCAGGGTTTTTTACTCAATACCAAATCAAGTCGGGTTTTTTAATCAGTTTGGTTTGACTTTTCGGGTTGGTACGGTTTTTCGGTTCAGTTTGTACACCCCTAGTTGTTATTTTTTCATTACCTCTTTTTCATCTCCTTGTGACGAGGGTCTTTCGGAAACATCCTCTCTATCCTCCAGTGCAGGGGTAAGGTCCGCGTACACACTACCCTCCCCACACCCCACACGTGGGATTATACTGGATTATTGTTATTGTTGTTGTTGTTGTATATTGTTAGTGTAAAATATTATTTACGCTATCATATCATTCATATAATATCTAAGATAAGCTACCTTTAATTGTGGGATTTAAAATATTCAAAATAAGACATATTTACTGCTCTAAAAAAATAAAGGATACATGATGGTGTAAAAATTCTTTATACTGGCGGTGGATATAACTTAAACTTTTACAAATATCTTCAATATATACATTAAAAATGACTAATTACTAATTTCTAACTTTTACCATATTAATTAACTTGTTATCATTTTTTATTGTTTAACAAAGCCTTCAGGGAAGCAAAATAATGCTAACTAATTAAAGCAGAAAAGATAAATACAGAAACAAAAGCCCCCATTAATTCCTAGGTGAAAGCTAGAAGGGGCATACCTAGTTGATACTATATGTTATGTATATATGCTCAACTCTATCTGAATTCATATTTTTTTCTTTTTAAAGTATATTAATAAATAAAATAAAAAAACTCTTTTCCTTCTCACATTTGACTCTAAAAATGTTCTTTCTTGCTCTTGAATTCCCAATTCTATTCCAAGTACGTAATGTCTTCTTACTATTGGTCCTCAGTATTTGTGTAAAGTATCCGTATTTAAAATTAATTTATATTCATCCTTAGTCAAATTTAGAGGTTTTAGTTCTTTTTTATAGCTGCATTAGTAATTTTTGTGCCCAATCTTAATTTAAAAAATGAATTGATTTTCTGTTTGATTAGAAATTAGTCAAATTGACCTTAAAATAAAATTTATAAATTAAATATTTGAAATTTTAAATTAATAAGTCGATCCTTGTCAAATTTTTAGTCTCATTTTACATGCATTTTATAGAGTATAATACAGTTTTCTTCATTATAGTTCAGTGTTGAACTTATTTGAAAAAATAATTAGTATGATTATATTCCAAGTATTTTTAAGTTATTAAGTCTTTATTAAATCTAAGCTATTGTGCAAGAGTAAATTTTACTTGAAAAAGGTAATTTAATATTACATAATGACATGATAAAATTAGAAGTAACTAAATGTTCTCTTATTATTTTTCTCAGCAAGCAGGTTAATTATAAATTTAATATGATTAAGTAGAACACAATTTCCTTTTTCTATAGAAATATTTACGCCACTTGTGGTTATTTAACAAAAAACTTGATTATTTTTTTTTAAAAATAATTTATAAACCTTTCCAAAAAGTTAGTCACAAAATTCACATATAGTGGTAATTCGCTATATGTTATAAATCTAATGTATGTGGATGTCACTTTCAATATATGTAGATGTTCTCTTCGTAACTGTCTTTGGCAAATTCAATACCAAACGAATGAGTTCATTAATACATGTAACTTGAGAAGAGATTTGTAACCTATAAATAGGATGTTATTCTCCTATGGAATATACATAAGAATCATACTTGAAATAAGGAAAAGTTCCCTCCTCCTCTCTACATCTCTTATCTATTCTTGTCTTCTTCTCTTTTGGTGCTTTAATTTATAATTATAATATTTATTTTATAATACGTTATCAGCACGAGGTTCTAACCAACTGAGGTTATCTGCTTTATCCGAATTTTATCTTCTTCCTAAAAGAGGTAGTCAGTTTCTTTTCTGATTCAGATATACATTCCTATGTTTATAACGTTTCTATTAGGATCTTCTTTAACCTGCAATTTAATGACCATATGCATAACTTGTTTTGAATATGATTATAATAATTGCATTGGTATGAAAATAATAAGTTTCGATTAAATTGTTATTTCATTTTATAAACTACGAAGAAGTTTAATCCTACACATAAATAAATAAGTATTAAAATTGAATTACAATAATTAGACTAATTAAGCCTACATCCAAATATTCTAACAGAATATGCATTTAGAAAGAATTCTTGCAAAATTTTCAAAAGGTTTAAATGTGTCTTCAATAAATTTATCACCTAAGTGTACAAACTAATTAATGACTTTAAAATTAACGACTGAACTATTAGATGAATCGTATTGAATGTTGAAACTTGTCAGAATTGATATCATCTAGTTTTATGCCTACTTAGCTTATTGAAACGTATTCTAAGTAGAACAAACTCATACTAGTATATATTAATTCAACTTACTTATTCTATGAAAATATACTTACATGTCTAAAGTTTTTGTGGGTAATATTAAACACTAATTTATCATCGCAATGCACATAATTATTTGTTTGATACTTTTACATATAGAATATTAATACACGATTATGTACTGCACTGAATTGATAATAATTCTTGTCATTCTAATTCACTTATTTCTATGATAGTTTTCACTATGTCGAATTTGTCAAAGCTTGAATTTATGGCACTTGTCATCTATGGGAATAACTATTTGCCATGGGTACTTGATGCTGAAATTCACCTTGACGCTAAAGGTTTTGGTGACACTATTAAAGAAGGAAATGAAGCATCAAGTCAGGATAAGGCGAAAGCCATGATTTTCCTTCGCCATCATCTCGATGAAGGACTAAAAAGTGAATATTTAACCTTGAAAGATCCATTTCAATTATGGACTAGTTTGAAGGAACGGTATCGACAAGGTGGGTTGCTCTGATGGTAAGCACCCTCCACTTCCAACCAAGAGGTTGTGAGTTCGAGTCACCCCAAGAGCAAGGTGGGGAGTTCTTGGAGGGAAGGATGCCGAGGGTCATTTGGAAACAGCCTCTCTACCCCAGGGTAGGGGTAAGGTCTGCGTACACACTACCCTCCCCAGACCCCACTAGTGGGATTATACTGGGTTGTTATTGTTGTTATTGTTGTTTTGAAGGAACGGTATGACCACTTAAAGGCCACGGTATTGCCAAGAGCTCGTCGTGAGTGGATGCACTTACGGCTACAAGATTATAAGACCATAAGCGACTATAATTCTGTTGTATATAGAATAATTTCCTAACTAAAATTATGTGGGGAACCTATGAATGATGAGGACATGCTGGAAAAGACTCTTTCCACTTTTCATGCCTCAAATATGGTGTTACAGCAACAATACCGTAAAAAGGGCTTTAAGAAATATTTTGAGTTAATTTCATGCCTTTTGGTGGCTGAACAACATAATGTCCTTTTAATGAAAAATCATGAAGCCCGCCCCACTAGATCAGCTCCATTTCCAGAAGCGAATCTGGGAACGATAGATCCACAGTTTGAAAAAAGATAAAATAATTATTATGGCCGTATAAATATACGTGGGCGCGGCAAGGGGCGAAATAATAATCGCCATGGTGGTGGTCGTTATAAACAAGAGAACAATAAGGGTTCTCAGAATAATCCTTCAAAAGACAAAGGTAATGTTTGCCACCGATGTGGTATGAAAAATCATTGGGCACAAATTTGTCGCACACCTGAATATTTTGTCAAACTTTATCAAGCATTTATAAAAGAGAAACAAAATAAAGTTGAGACTCACTTGATTTTTCAAAATGATGTTGAGACGGGCTATATGAATAATCATGATAAAGTTAAAGCAAACCTTGCCTATAAAGATGATATTTTTGAAGGCCTTGCAGATATTAATCATTTAGAAATTGGAGACTTCTTTGAGCATCATAACTGGAGACTTATTATTGGAAACAATTATAAGAATAAATGTATTTCTTTTTATGAAGTTCATATTTTGAATAAAACTTTTTATGTTGTCAGTATTTAATTTCATAAATATAGTTTTTTTTGTTCTTAAATTTTTCAATATTACTTATGATGTATTTGTTTTTCTTCTTGAAGAATATGAAAACTTCCCAGTCTTCAGTTGTCCGTATGAATAATAAAGAAGAAATATGTCTTCTGGATAGTGCTACGACGCACACCATATTAAAAGATATAAGATATTTCTCTTATTTAATTATGAAAGAAGCCAATATCATAACAATATCTGGTAGTACAAAATTAATTGAGGGCTCTGGAAGAGAGACTGTATTACTACCAGGAGAAACTATATTGGTTGTTAATGATTCATTATATTGTAGTAGGTCTCAAAGAAACTTGTTGAGTTTCAAAGATATTCGCCAAAATGGCTATCATATTGAAACCACCAATGAAGGAAAGGTTGAATACCTTTATATTACTACAATAAAAGCGAAAAAGAAGTATGTACTTGAAAAGCTTCCCGCATTTTTCTATGGATTATACTACACTAATATTAGTGTAGTTGAATCACATGCCATAGTAAACAAGGAGTTTACTAATAATTTTATTATTTGGCATGACCGGTTGGGCCATCCCGGTTATAATATGAGGCGCAAAATAAATGAGAATTCACATGGTCATTCATTGAAGAACCAGAAGATTCTTCAAACTAAAGAATTCTCTTGTGCTGCATGTTTTCAAGAAAATTTTTTTATTAGACCATCAGTAATTAAAGTTGGAGTTGAATCTCCTACATTTTTGGAACGTATACAGGTGATATATGTGGGCCCATACACCCTTCATGTGGACCATTCAAAAATTAAATGGTTTTAATAGATGCATCTACAAGATGGTCACATGTGTGCTTGTTATCAACCCGCAATTTGGCCTTTGCGAGGTTACTAGCTCAATTAATAAGATTAAGAGCACAGTTTTCAGATTATGCAATTAAGACACTTCGTCTTGATAATGCTGGTGAATTTACGTCCCAGACCTTTAATGATTATTGTATATCAACTGGGATAATAATTGAGCATCCAGTTGCTCATGTTCATACTCAAAATGGTCTAGCGGAATCATTGATCAAACGCCTTCAATTAATTGTTAGACCAATGCTTATGAGAACAAAACTTTCCATTTCGGCATGGGGCCATGCTATTTTGCAGCAGCATCTCTTGTGCGGATCAGACCCACAAGTTATCATAAAGTCTCCCCAATAAAATTGGCTTTTGGTCAGGAGCCAAATATTTTTCATCTTAGAATATTTGAATGTGCAGTATATGTTTCAATTGCTCCACCACAATACACAAAGATGGGACCCTAAAGAAGATTGGGGATATATGTTGGGTATGAATCTCCTTCTATTATAAAATATTTGGAACCTATAACTGGAGATTTATTTACGGCAAGATTTGCTGATTGTCATTTTGATGAATCAGTATACCCAATATTAGGGGGAGAAAATAAGCAGCTGCAAAAGAAGATAGATTGGAATGCATTATCACTATCTCATTTAGATCCTCGAACAAATCAATATGAACACGAGGTTCAAAAGATAATTTATTTGTAAAATATTATAAATCAACTACCTGATGCAGTCACTTACCTACCAAAGGTGACTAAGTCACATATTTCATCTGCTAATGCTCCTATTCGAATTGATGTCCCGGTTGGACAATCTATAAATGCAAATGAGTCTAAGCCACGCTTGAAACGTGGTAGATCAATTGGTTCCAAAGATAAAAATCCTCGAAAGCGAAAATGAGCAAATGATCTAGGAGATCATAATATGGAGGTAATTGCTCAAAAAGAGCCCTGTGACATAACAAATGGTAAGACCTCAGAGGAGGTCCAGGTACCTGAAAATAATAAGAATGAAGAAATCTCAATAAGTTATGTCTCTACGTCAAAAAGGTGGAACCAAAATAATATTATTATCGACAATATTTTTGCTTATAATATTGTTGTTGAAATAATGCAACAAGATTAGAATCTTGAACCAAGATCTGTCGATGAATGTAGACAGAGAAATGATTGGCAAAATGGAAAGACACTATCCAGGCAGAATTAGCGTCACTTGAAAAATGTGAAGTATTCGGACGTATAGTCCGAACACCTGAAGGAATAAAGTCAGTGAGATATAAATGAGTTTTTGTGTGAAAACGAAATGATAAAAATGAGGTCGTTAGATATAAAGCACAACTTATGGCACAAGAATTTTCGCAAAGACCTGGCATTGATTATATGGAGACATATTCTCCTGTGGTGGATGCAATCACTTTCAGGTATCTTATAAATTTGGCAGTCTATGAAAAACTTGATATGAGCCTAATGGATGTTGTCACAGCCTATTTGTATGGCACATTAGTGTCACGACCTCAAATTTCCTCCGTAGGATGTCGTGATGGCACCTAGTCTCTAAGACTAGGTAAGCCTATCAATGCAGAATAATAATAAATATCTGAAATAAATAAACTACAATCAAACAATTTCAACTCCCAAAACCCGGTAGAAATAAGTCACAAGCTTTTAAGAATTTATTATCTATGTCTCTATATATCAGAGTCTAAAGCAAATAAGGAAGACAACATAGTAAGATAGAAGGGGACTCCGGAGTCTGCGGACGCTGGCAGATATACCTCGAAGTCTCCTCGTACATCTAGTTTACTGATGCATGATTTGATAAGATGTACCTGGATCTGCACAAAAAGATGTGCAGAAGCGTAGTATGAGTACACCACAGCGGTACCCAGTAAGTGCCAAGCCTAACCTCGGTAGAGTAGTGACGAGGTCAGGTCAGGCCCTACTGGAGAATAAATAATGGCATGGTAAAATGTTTAAATAATATTATAAGATAAAATGACAATGAAAATGAATCAAGTAGTATGTCACATTTAATTACATCAAATAATGGCAAATAAATACCTCGTGGAAACAAAACAGAATTCTTTTCAACTTGAAGAAAATCACAACAATAATCAAAGGCAACTGCGGCCATAAATCAATATCAACAAGGGCACTCCCGAGGTACCGCCTCGTAGTCCCAAATCATAAATAAATTCACAATATCTCATTTCCTTATCTCACCGCGGGAGCCTTCACAATTTATTTTAAAGAAAATATTTTTTCCGAAATAGCATCCCGCGTTTTAGCCATCCTTATCACACCGCATGACTTCTAGTAGTTCCTCCTACTAGCCACGCGTATCAAGCCACCCTTATCTCGCCGCATGTGTTTCAATACCCAGACCTTATACCATCGCATGCGTATCAATATCACAATATATCACAATTTGTATCTCAGGTGCTCAAATAATTTAACTTACCAAAATAATTTAACAGCAATATGTTTCCACAATAAAGAGCTCACGGCTCATGTCAAAATAATTCAACAATAATATTTTTCCACAATAAAAAACTCACGATTCAACAATAATATTGTTTCTCAATAAAGAGCTCACTGCTCCATCACAATGAGTACCAAAATCTTACAAAAATATTCAGGAGTAAATAATTCAGGAAAAATAATATTTCAAAATCTTTAATACGTTGCTTCAATATCAAGTTTAAAAATGTCAAATACTTCATATTAATAATATTTAATTTAAAGAAAATCAACCTTCAAATAATGCACAGAATAAAAGAAACCAAGTTTCAACTAAACAGGTAAAACAATTAGTAAGAAAAGATCAAACAAATTTGAAGTATATATCTCAGATCAATGATGAAGAATATAACAAGATAAAATAATTTAATAAATGCGCAACAGTGATCTACACAATTTAAAAATATAATCTTTCGCAATTTAGCCCGTGTACACACTCGTCACCTCGTGCACACGACTTTCAACACATTTTAATAATTACAACAATACCAATCCTAAGAAAAAATTTCCCCACACAAGGTTAGACAAGTCACTTACCTCGACTTGCTCCAATTTAACAATGTATTATGTTTTTTCCTCGATTTTTCCGACTCCGATCGACTCGTATCTAGTCATAATTAATTCGATACAGTCAACAAAATTTATAGGAATCAATTTCATAAGAAAATATTACACTTTTCAATAAAATCCGAAATTAGCTCAAAATTGTCCGTGGGGCCCATGCCTCGGAATTCGGTAAAACTTATAAAATCCGATAACTCATTCATTTACGAGTCCAACCATACCAGTTTCACTCAAATCGGGCTCCGGATCGACACCGAAATCTCAAAAATTCGTTTCTATAAGATTTCTAAAATTTTCCCAAATTTCTATCTCAAAACACTAATTAAATGGTGAAAATAATGATGTATTCGTGTATATTGACCAAATCCGAGTTAGAATCACTTACCCCAATATTTTTCCTTGAAAATATATCAAAATCGCCTCTCCTCAAGCCCCAATTCGTCAAAAAGGCAAATGGGACGAAGTCCCCTCTTTTTATAACTTGCAGATTTGTCAGGGACCTCGATTTTGTTAGGGAGCTCGATTTTGTTAGGGAATTCGATTTGTAAGGGAGCTCGATTTTGTCAAGGAGCTCGATTTTGTCAGGGAGCTCAATTTGCGAGGGACCTCGATTTTGACAGGGACCTCGATTTTGACAGGGACCTCGATTTTTGTCAGGGACCTCGATTTTGTCAGGGACCTCAATTTGTCAGGGACCTCGATTTTGTCAGGGACCTCGATTTGTCAGGGACCTCGATTTTGGCAGGTAGCCCGATTTTGACAGGCAGACCTATTTTGGCAGGCAGCCCGATTTTGACAGCATTTCCAGCAAAACAATTGCAGCAGCTTTTGCAGCAGCTAAGTCCCACTTTTGATCCGTTAACCATCTGAAACTCACCCGAGGCCCTCGGGACCTCAGCCCAATACACCAGCAAGTCCTAAAACATCATACGAACTTATTTAATACCTCAAATCACATTAAACAATACTAAAATCACGAATCACACATAGATTCAAGCCTAATGAACTTTGAAACTTTCAATTTCTACAAACAACACCGGAACCTATCAAATCAAGTCCGATTGACCTCAAATTTTGTACGCAAGTCATAAATGATATAACGGAGCTATAAAAAATTTTAAAATCGGATTTCGACCCCGATATCAAAATGCCAACTCCCCGGTCAAACTTTCAAACTTTAAATTCCTATTTTAGCCATTTCAAACCTAATTTCACTACGGACCTCCAAATAAAATTCCAATCATGTTGCTAAGTCCAAAATTACTATACGGAGCTGTTGGAATCATCAAAATTCTATTTCGGGGATGTTTGTATAAAATTCGACATCCGGTCACTATTTGAACTTAAACTTTTAATTTTTCATCAAAATTCTATATCTCGGGCTAGGGACCTCAGAATTTGATTCTGGACATACGCCCAAGTCCCAATTCATGATACGGACCTATCGGAACTGTCAAAATACTGATCCGAGTTCGTTTGCTCAAAATGTTGACCAAAGTCAACTCAATTGAGTTTTAAACCTCTAATTCACATTTTTATCCATTTTTCACCTGAAAACGTTCCGAAAATTTTACGGATTGCGCACGCAAGTCGAGAAATAATAAATAGTATTTTTTGAGGTCTTAAAATATAAAATTAATTATTAAATTTAATGATGACATTTTGGGTCATCACAATTAAACAACAAAATTTATATGAAAATCCCCGAAGGGCTCAAAGTTCCTGAAACTTATAAAAGTTTTCAGGAAACTTGTTCAATAAAGCTTCAAAAATCCTTATATGGATTGAAACAATCGGGCGAATATGGTATAATCGCCTGAGTGAGTATTTGTTGAAAGAATGGTATAAGAATGATCCAATTTGTCCTTGTGTATTTATAAGAAGGTCTGGATCTGAATTGGTTATAGTCGCTGTGTATGTTGATGATCTAAATATCATTGGAACTCCTGGGGAACTTCCAAAAGCAGTAAACTGTTTGAAGAAAGAGTTTGAAATGAAAGATCTTGAAAAGATAAAATTTTGTCTTGGTCTACAAATTGAGCATATGAAAGATGGAATTTTTGTCCATCAATCAACTTATACCGAAAAGACCCTAAAGCATTTTTATATGGATAAAGCACATCCATTGAGTACCCCGATGGTTGTGATATCACTTGATATAAATAAAGATCCATTTCGACCTCATGAAAATGATGGAGAGCTTCTTGGTGATGAAACTCCATATTTTAGTGCAAATGGGGCACTAATGTATCTTGCAAATAATACTCGACCAGATATAACTTTTGCAGTAAGTTTATTAGCAAAATTTAGTTCATTTCCAATAACAAGACACTGGAATGATGTTAAGCATATTTTTAGATACTTCCGAGGGACTATTGATATGGGATTATTTTATTCTTATGAATCCGATTCACAGTTGATTGGTTATGCAGATGGAGGTTATTTGTCTGACCCACATAAAGCCCGATCTCAAACATGCTATCTATTTACTTGTGGGGGTACAACTATTTTATGGCGTTCAACAAAACAAACTTTAGATGCTACATCTTCTAATCATGCAGAGATAATAGCTATTTATGAATCTAGTCGAGAATGTGTATGGTTGAGATCAATGACTCAACATATTCAACAATTGTGTGGTGTTTCTTTAAAAACGAAAATTCCAACGATATTTATGAAGACAATGCTACTTGCATAGCTCAACTTAAATGAGGATATATCAAAGAAGATGGAACAAAGAACATTTCACTAAAATTCTTTTTCACACACGATCTTCACCAAAATGGTGAGATAGATGTTCAACAAATCCGTTCAAGTGACAATCTAGCAGATTTATTTACTAAGGCATTGCTAACATCAACATTTGAGAAGCTGAGACATAAGATTGGAATGCGTCTTCTCCGAGATATCAAATAAAGCTTTCATCAGAGGGGAGTATAATATGCGCTGTACTCTTTTTCCCTTAACCAAGGTTTGTCCCAATTGGGTTTTCCTAGTAAGGTTTTTAATGAGGCAACACTCAATGCGTATTTCAAGATATGTGTACTCTTTTTCCTTCACTAGGCTTTTTCCCACTGAGTTTTCCTAGTGAGATTTTAACGAGACACATTATCTATGGACATCCAAGAGGGAGTGTTATAAATCCAATGTATGTGGATGTCACTTTCAATGTATGTAGATGTTATCTTCGTAACTGTCTTTGGCAAGTTCAATACCAAACGAATGAGTTCATTAATACATGTAACTTAGAGAAGAGATTTGTAACCTATAAATAAGATGTTATTCTCCTATGGAATATACATAAGAACCATACTTGAAATAAGGAAAAGTTCCCTCCTCCTCTCTATATCTCTTATCTATTTTTATCTTCTTCTCTTTTGGTGCTTTAGTTTATAATTATAATATTTATTTTATAACACTATATACTAATTACATAACCAGAAGCTAAAAGATTAATATAGGTGTATGCAATTAGTAAACAGTGACAATTGTAATGATATGAATGGTTGGAAAATGCAAAGTTGAGATACGGTTTTAGGTAGGGAGGGGACGTGAGGTCCACATGGGAGAGTACAAAGTAAAGCTACTGTGAGAAGTGTGTAGTGACAGACTATGACATAAGCAAAGGTTAATTTAGTGAAGGTACTCAAAATTTTATATAGCAGCTAAAGCAATATGTAATATTCCTTTTTAGCCTACCATAATGTTTTATTTTACCTGAAATGACCAAATTATCCTTACAACCCCAAGCAGATAAGTCCAAGGACACTTTTGATATGTAGCAAAGTCTTCTTTCTTCTTAAACTCGATGATCAATTAATTAATTACCGTCACATAAACAAACGAGAGGAAGTATTAGTGAGACATTATTAAACGTAAACGGTTAGTTTTTAACAATCATTCTCAGTTAGCAAGCAAGGTTGTTAAACTTAATTATTAATTAAGACCGACTTCTAAAGTCATTAATTAGTAGTAATAAAGTTAACTATTTATAAAGTCGTGCATCTCATTAATGTTCTTAGCATCCCATTTCAACCAGCATAAGGATGAAGCTAGAGGTGTACTGACCAAAACGGAATACCGTACAAAATCGAAAAGTCAAACTAAATCGATTAAAAAATCCGATTAGGTTTGATTTGATTTGATTTGGTCTGATATTAAGCAAAAAAATCCGAACCAAATCGATATATAAATATATAATTTTTATATATACTTTTAAGACTTTTTATAGAATTTTTTTTAAAAAATATTTAAAAATATTTGCGATTCTCTTATAGGATGTAATATTTAGTTATATATGAAGTGCTCTATATTTATTAACTTTAAATAATGGGTTGTATCATCACTTTCTTATCAAATGTTAGTGAAATGTGTCAATCTCTTTGTTCTTTTATATTTGTATGTCAAGATCTGTTAAATTCTTCTATCTTTTCAATTTTAAATGGTATTTCGATTATTTAAAATTAAATAGAACATATCATTACATAGGTTCATATTTATTTTTGTATATAGTTATTAAATCTGATTAATCTTGAAAGTTTACATCAACATAAAATTATTGTCAGACAATTAAAAAATAACTATCATGTGCTACTAAGAAAATTCTTCCATAAAAATATTTTAATAGATCATATATTTACTTATAAAAAATTTAATAAAGGAAGATTGAAACAATATTCATAGAACAAAAAAATTCGAAAAACCCGAAAAATCCGACAAAACCAAACCAATATAGTTGGTTTGATTTGATTTTGATAAAAACCGAACCAACCCGGTCTATGTACATCCCTAGTTGAAACCATGTCTGCAAAAATAAAAGGAAGAGAAATACTAGACTTATTTCTGAAAGTGTTAATTAGTCGAGTCCCAATGCGGATATCAATACATTGGGTGAGAAATAAGAAAAAATAATTGAAAATCGACTGCAATTAAACAATATTACTATCATAATGATATTGCCGCGGACTTTACATTTGAAAGTTTAACCATTGGAGTTAGGTCACATTTAGCAAATTATATACATTGTACCTATCAAATAATCATGTAGGAAAAATTCCAATATCTTGTTCAACGTGGAAAATTTGTCTGATTATTGTGTATGCTTTACCACTTTCACTAGTGTAATTTTGCTTGATTATTGAGTCTTTTTCTCTTTTTTTATCGAACAATCAAAAGTCTACTTCAACGTGGAATATTCAACGGCAGGACAAATATATATGTGAATTTTTTTGTTATATACTGATAATTCTTTGTCTTAGACGTTCAAAAATGGGTTTATAGTGGACAAATAGCTATATAAATATTCTATATTGGAATATGATAAGCAAAATCTATATTGATAAAACACAAGAGAGATATACTATGAATTAAAGGAAGTCGTAGATCACTTAGATCTTAATGACGTATTTTAAAACTATTAGGATTTGCTAGGCCTAAAACGAACAATATGTATCACCAATGGAATGTGTTGTTACACCAATCTATATGCAATCTTAAGCAATGACGGGACAAACCTCAACGAGAATGTCGAATCTCTCAAAAGGATATGTAGATAACAATATCGGCAAATCTCATAATGATATTCCGAGAGGGATGCGGGGTATTTAAAAAAGCAATATGATGCATTTTAAATTGTGAATGCATTAGTTGAAAGCGGACAATATCACAAATAATTTGATGTCTTACATTATTTCAGTTTATATTGGAGAATTTAAAAGAATGCCACGCTTGCTGCCCAAATATATATCTTGGACTTTGTTTTTTTTTTTCTTTCATTCTTTTCCTATTTCCAATCTCTAAATTTTTCTTAAGTTGTTATTAATTAGAATGTGAAATTGATTCTCCGCGAGTCCAAGAGTCTAGAGCCTTGCTTTTTTTTTTTTTTTAATTAGAGTCGTAGTTCTCGTAGTTTTATTGTGGTATTCATCACACTCGTTAGGTTCTTGGTAATAGAGTGTTTGATGTTTAACAGAATTCTTTCACTTCCTCAAGTTCAGTCAATTTAAAACCATTCCATTCAATGTACTAGACCCATAAAATACGCAATATGTGAAAATCCACGGCTGTCTTCTTCTTCTTCTTCTTCTTTTTCGCCCCATAAACTACGGCATATAAATAAATAAATAAATAAATAAAAGAGGTTTAAAAAATGATAAAGATTACCCTAGTAAAAAAGTGATTAAAGAGCTCTAGAAGGTCTCATTCTTTTCACCAAATATAAGAATAAGAAATACATCATTGGAGAAAGATTAATATATATTTTAATACTTGTGATCATGACCAAGATTACTACTTCAATATTCGGCACATTTTATTTGATTTTTTAGTTATTTTCACATTTATTAAGAATTCCATCTTTTAACATTAATTAACAATAAAGTACTATATTAACCTTTACTATCTATTCACATTTGTTTTTTCATTTTATTTTATATTTTACATAATGTCATTTTGGATTTGGAATGTGATGATTAGCAACTTCCAGTAAACAAAGCAATTGGCAGAACTCGAAGCAATCAACAGAACTCATTGAATCTTCAAAATTCTTTGGGGAGTAAACTCTTTGAGTTTTTAATTGCATTGTTCATCGAATCATCAGGCTTATCTATTAAGTCTTCAATCTTTTCGAATGAGTCTTCAATTTTACTGTTCATAGATTACTCTTGAACTGTTTTGATTCAGTCTTCAAATTTAAAATACACGGAGTAGATCTTGATCATCTCTCTCATACTGCCTCTCCATTTTTATTTTACAAAAATAATTAACATGAATTGTAGACATCGGATTTTATAAAAAGTAGTATAACACATGATAAAATGATCATTAGGTTTTATAACAATTCGTTTTATAACAAGTAGTACGTGAGCTACTAGATAAGTGAAACTCCGATATGAGATGGATGAATTCAATTGCATTGGAAAATAAATATAACACATACTTCAACACTATTTACTCCAAAGATAATTTCGAAAAAAAAAATTAATTAACTCTTGAAATCTGAAAAAATTAAATATTTTTTACCACAAAAAGAGGCCAAAATTAGCTAAAATTAACCAGAGGAGTAGTGTTTTGCTTCCTAAGACACCATGAAAGAATCTAAGTATCAGAACTAATAACCTAAGGTAACCTAAGGCGGAGGAAGGAACGGGTTGGATTAGTCTGGACATAGCCATCTATTACGAGCTTAGGCCGATTAGAGAATGACAATTATTAATTAATAATAAAAGAGGTATTAAATCTTTGCTTTAATAACTTTCAAATGACTGTCCTAAACCTTAAACAATTGGAGATTTAATTTGAATCTAAAAATCTTTGTAAACCACTTTAAAAACTTTAATCAATGATACTTTATTTTTTGATAATTTTTCACTAATCCGTCTCTAAATAACTACTATCTATGATTACATGTCAACTTAAATTAATAGTGTAAAATATTTATGCACTATCAATACATAGAACAACTATCGGTTATTACAAATCAACTTAAATTAATAGTTTGAAGAAATTATGCACTATCAATGTACAATACTTTAGTCCTTACAAATTACAACTTAAATTAAACTCTTTCTTTAATGGTCTTGACGTACCTTTTAACTCTCAAATTTTGATTCCTACTCTCTTTTAGTCCTTACAAATTTGAAGACCTCATTGGACTGCAAAGTTTCCACGCCTTACGTACAGTAAAAACTTAAGAACTTAAGTAAAAAGTTTAAAACTTAAGAAAAGTCTAAATTACCGATGAGGGTAAGTTTTTACTACATCCAAATGGGATTTTTCTGTTTCTTTCTTTTCTCTCTCGCTAGGTGCAGCAAGAGCTAGTTATCGATTTTACTAGACTATACAAGCTATGTTATTCCCGATCAATATTGCTGTATTTGTAAATATTAATTCTGCAAAATATAAGTTAACGTAATGAAACAATAATAAAGAATTCGAGCCCACTGAATTCACAGTGTTTCCTTAAGGAATTTAATCCCCTCCTAGTACCCAAGGTAATGGATTATTTCCTCCCAGGATAGAACGAATAACACACTGGTGTAGCGGTACTTCAAACCCCAGTGTTTCGGCGAACACAAAGTTCGGTAGCAAATCACACTTACAGTTGCTTTGTTTGAAGTTAAAAAACAATGCAGAACGAAGGAGTATATACTCAGAAAAACGTATGGAAGTTCTGAGAGGAAGAAATGCAATGTATAGCCAATTTGTATGTTGAGTTCAGTTGTATATTCCTTCAACATTTGCTGCTCTTATATATAGCAGCCAAGAGGAGTACAAGACCAAACGTCCACCCTTCATGGTGGAGCAAGCATTAAGTGTTTGTGGAGCAA
>AWOL01S0021069.1:14628-44273 GCA_000715115.1 Nicotiana otophora
CTTGACAAGGTGGGTTGCTCTGATGGTAAGCACCCTCCACTTCCAACCAAGAGGTTGTGAGTTCGAGTCACCCCAAGAGCAAGGTGGGGAGTTCTTGGAGGGAAGGATGCCGAGGGTCATTTTGGAAACAGCCTCTCTACCCCAGGGTAGGGGTAAGGTCTGCGTACACACTACCCTCCTCATACCCCACTAGTGGGATTATACTGGGTTGTTGTTGTTGTTGTTGTATTCTATTTTTTCTTGCGAGTTTCCTCTGTTCTTCCATGTCAAAGTGCTGTAGAAACAGAATTTGATGTAAGAAGTTGTAGAGTCTTTTGGAAAAGCAAAGCTAAATTTGGTGCGGCTAGTTACTAACTCTCAGTGCAATGAATCTGATGCACAACAAACTCTATTTTCTGGTGATCTCATCTAATTCTTTCAACAATTTCTGAAGCAACCACAACAGACTTGAAAACAATACTAATTTCTAAGAGAAAGTATCGACAAGCCTAAAATCATGAGAGTGTTCGATGCATATCGCACAAATTAACAGCCGTTGAGATTGGCAAGTTAGTCGAAATATGCTACCTATCCAGATTTGAGCAGTTACTAATGGTTACCGATCGTACGTAAGTTTAGATAGCGTAGGTTTAAACAAAATCTTAAATTTAGGGCAAATAGGCTATAAACATGTGTATTCACGTTCACGTGTAAAATCAGTTAGTTAAAAATAAAATAACATGAAACTTTTAGTTCACAAAAATAGAATATCCAATTTTGCATGAGATTGTTTCTCCAAACATAGGTCAAAAAAAGGAGCCCCTCTTAAACGTGCACATAAGCTTTAGGATGCTTTTGACCTTTTGCTTCTTAAAAAATAAAAATAACTGATATTTTTAATTCACTCACAAAAGTATTTTGTATGAGATTTTTTTCCCAAATTATTTTTTATTTCCTATTTTGTTGGAGTTATGTCCTAAAATGCCAAATGTCTTATTGTGATGATGCCACTTGTCAAAAAATAGTGGTTTTTGCCTCTCCTTTTATCACTGCTTGCCATTGTGTTATTTTTATTATTATTCAAATATTTCATGCCTATTTAGAATTTCTTTATCTTATCATTGGCACATAGTAAGTGTCAATGTCGACCCCTGGTCACTACTTCTTCGAGATTAGACTGAATACTTACTGGGTACATATTGCTTATGTACTCATGCTACACTTCTGCACTAATCGTGCAGGGTCTGAGACAGGTGCATCTGGCAGTAATCCAGGCGCGCACCCACGTTACCCCGAGGCTTAGTGGTGAGCTACTTTCTGAGGTCGTTCTGCAGCACCCGCAATCTCTCTTTTGTATTTACTTTCTGTCTACTCTATTTCAGACAATAGCTTAGTGTTTTGTATATTCTACTAGCTGCTCGTACACTTGTGACACCAGATATTGAAAACATGCTAGTAGACTTTATGGCTTTTGAACATTTATTTCACTGCATTTGCTCTTTCATTAGTTTTCGCTTTACTTTATTAAATTTTTAACTTCTCACTTATTTAATAAATGAAAATAAACTACTTTGAAATTATTAAAAAGAATATATACACGGCTAATTCACCGTTGGCTTGCCTAGCGGCGACGTTGGGCGTCATCACGGCCTAAGAAAAATTGGCTCGTGACAAAGATAATTTGGACTTCAAGCAATTAATGTATTGACGAAAGAGGTATAGTTGACATTCTCGCATATAATATAGATCTTTTACGTCATCGCTTCATAATGATATACATGATTTCAATGAACAATTTAGAACGGTATAAACTCAAACAAATCTAATTTCACTATTTGTTTCTAACAGAGATATTTCTAACATCATTAGAATGTACACATATAATATGCAAGAGCTTTAAATAGTTAAAGAAAATTAAGGACATCACCAACATTTTTGGGAAGATTATTTCTGGTCAATTGAAAAACAAATGAGGTAAAAAGAAGGAAAAACTAATTTAAGCAAAACAATGGAACATGGGACAACTGTATTGGAACAAAGGGACTGTATATCGTACATATTTCTCTCTTTATCATTAAAATGTACAAAAATAGTATGCTACAATTTTGAATAGTTAAAGAAACTTAAGGAGTTGATCAATAGTTTATGGCAAAATAAAAAGGCAGGGAGAAAGAGGAATCAAGTTAGCAGAAGGAAAATCTAATTTACGGCAAAGAAAAGAATAGAGTACAACCGTATTGTAATAAAGGACTGCATAACATTATATTTGTTTATTTTTATATGTCACAATCAGTTTTTAGTGTTGGTAACTTTAAGTACAGTATTATATGATTTTATATTAAAAATCTATAAATAGTGATGATAACAGTTCAAACCTTTTTTATCCGAGGAATATTTAGGCCGTTTTTGGTTCCGTATGTATTCTATTTTTTCTTGCGAGTTTCCTCTGTTCTTCCATGTCAAAGTGCCGTAGAAATAGAATTTGGTGTGAGAAGTTGTAGAGTCTTTTGGAAAAGCAAAGTCAAATTTGGTGGGGCTAGTTGCCAACCTTCAGTGTGATGAATCTGATGCACAACAAACTCTATTTTCTGGTAATCTCATCTGATTCTTTCAACGATTTCTGAAGCAACCACAACAGACTTGAAAACAATACTAATTTCTAAGAGAAAGTACCGACAACCCTAAAATGAGAGCCTTGGATGCATATCGCACAATTTAACAGCCGTTGAGATTGGCTAGTTAGTCGTAATATGCTACCTATCCATATTTGAGCAGTTACTAATAGTTACCGATCGTGCGTAGGTTTAGATAGCGTAGATTTAGACAAAATCTGAAATTTAGGGAAAGTAGGCTATAAACGTGTAATGACCCGGCCAGTCGTTTTGAGAGTAATTACCCTGATTCCCTATTTACTGTTTCCCCCCTATCTTTTAATTCTTATGTGACTTGGAGGAGGTTTTGTTTTTGGTTTCGGGGTATTTTGGGACACTTAGTCCTTAAAACGGAAGCTTAAGTCTTAGGATTTTTACCGTAGTCGGAATTGTGTGAAGAGGAATTCGGAATGGAGTTTCGTCGGTTCCGTTAACTCTGTTGGGTATTTTGGACTTAGGAGTGTATCCGGACTTTGAATTTGAGGTCTGTAGTTGATTTAGGCTTGAATTGGCAATAGTCGATTTTTTGGAGATTTTGACCGGTAGTAGAATTTTTGATATCGGGGTCCGATTCCGATTCCAGAAGTTGGAGTAGGTCTGTAATGATGAATACGACTTGTGTAAAAAAATTGGGGTCAATCGGACATGGTTTGATAGGTTTCGGCATCGGTTGTGGAAATTTAAAGTTTCAAGTTCATTAAGTTTGAATTGGAGGGTGATTCTTGATTTTAGCTTTGTTTGATGTGATTTGAGGGCTCGACTAAGTTCTTACGGTGATTTAGGACTGGTTGATTTGTTTGGTTGAGGTCCAGGAGCCTCGCGTGTGTTTCGGATGCTCAGCGGATCGATTTTTAGACTTAGGAGGTTGCTGAAGTTTTCTGGTTTCCTTATACGCGATCGCTGGGGTGATCCGCGATCGCGTAAGCTAGCTGGGCGATAGGATGGAATTATTCTTCGCGTTCGCGGACAGGGGCATGCAAATGCGTAGTGAAGTGAGGTGGTGCTTCGCGAACGTAGAGACAAGGTCGCGTTCGCGTAGGGTTAAGTGGACCAAAGCCGTGCCACGCACTTTGCTCATCGCGTTCGCGTGGTGTTTTACACGTTCGCATAGAGTTAATTTCTGGTGCAGCAAAGTTGTTCTTCGCGATTGCGAGGATATTTTCACAATCGCGATTAAGGAAATTTCACTGGGCAGTCTTATATCTTTTCCAAAAATGGGGGTTTTGCCATTTTATCAAAACTTGGGTTGGGATCTCGGAATTTGACGAGCTTTTGAGGAAGTTTCAGAGATATCGATTGGGTAATGATTCTATACTCTATTTTGGTTATATTCCACTAATCTATCATTAATTTCCTCTTTAATTTCGGATTTTTGGGGTTGCAATTGGGAAACATTGGAAGAACTTCTTCAACAAATATTTCGAGTTTTGAAATGAGATTTGTGGTCGGATTTGAGTAATTTTTATATGGTTGGACTCGTGAGTGAATGGGTGTTCATATTTTGTGACTTTTACCTGATTCTGAGACGTGGTCCCGGGTCGACATTTTAGGGCGAATTTCTAAAATTTTGTTAAAGTATTGATTTCATTAATTAGATGAGTCTATTATAGTTGTATTTATGATATGTAATTGATTTTGGCTAGATTTGGGCCATTTGGAGCCGAATATTCGTGAGAAAGGCATTGTGACCGATTCATCAAGCTTGGTTCGAGGTAAGTGGCTTGCCTAAACTTGTGTGGGAGAAACTCCCCTTAGGATTTGGCACTGTTTTGATATGTGAGCGTCGTGCACGTGAGGTGACGAGTACGTACACGGGCAATTTATTGTAAAACTCTGTTCTTCACTAAGTAATAACATGTTTCTCCTTATATGAGCTACACTAGCATATGTAACTATCCTGTTTAGTTTAGGATAGCATGCCTATGTGTCTTAACTGCCTATCTGAACTCTGTGTAGCATGTTTTAGTGAAATTTCCTATTTTTCCTTGACTTGACCTTAGTCTCAATTGTAGGTTTTCTTGCTGTAACTGTTATTTGCGTTGGTTGATCTGCATATTTACTTTGTGACTACGGAACGGTATTCCAGGAGATCCCCATGTACTGCATATTTACTTTGGGACTACGGAACGGTATTCCGGGAGATTCCCCTATACTGCATATTTACTTTGGAACTACGGAACGATATTTCGGGAGATCCCCCTGTACTGCATATTTACTTTCGGACTATAAAGGGGTATTTCGGGAGATCCCCCTGTACTGCACATTTATGTTTGGGACTACGAGACGGTATCTCGGGAGATCCCTTGATGTATTTCTGTGTACTGCGCAAGTACCTTTATGAATTCTTTCATGTTAAATTTCAGTCTTCATTTTACTGCGATATTTCATTCTTGCCTCGCCTTATTATTATTTATATCAGTAGGGTCCCGACCTGACCTCGTCACTACTCGACCGAGGTTAGGCTTGGCACTTATTGGGTACCGATTGTGGTATACTTATGCTACTCTCTGAACATGTTTTTCGTGTGCAGATCCAGGTGCTCCTTATCAGCCGCACTATCAGTGAGCCGAGACAACTTTGGAGACTTCAAGGTATATTTGTCACGTCCGCAGACCTCGGAGTCCCCTTCTACTCTTTCACATGTCCATTATAATCTGTATTTTGCTTTTGTTAGACTCTGATGCATAGAGACACTAGACTTTCCTTTTATAGTTTGTGATTCACGATGTTCTGAGTTTTGGGATTACTGTGTATTTTTGAATAGTTGGTTATTGTACATGCCAGGAGACATGGTACCCAGTTATGTTGTTACTGCTACAGTTGGTTATTAAATTTATGTTTTCATTTCATTATTTCACAAATGTTAGGCTTACCTAGTCGTAGAGACTAGGTGCTGTCACGACGTCATACGGAGAGGAAATTGGGTCATGACAAGTTGGTATCAGAGCTCTAGGTTCATAGGTGTCGGGAGTCACAAGCCGGTTTATTAGAGTCTCGCAGATCGGTACGGAGACATCTGTACTTATCTTCGGGAGGCTATGGAACTGTTAGGAAAAATTATGCTTCTTTGACTCCTTGTCGTGCGAAATTTGTTGGCATAAAAAATTCTAAACTTCTGTAATCCATTCTTTCTCACATATTGTGAGGACCCGTACCGGAGGATCTGATGACCGTGCACCCGCGCCCCCTGCTAGAGCCGCCAGAGGCTGGGGCCGGGGTAGAGGACGACCACGTGGTGCAGTCAGAGCACCCGCGCAAGCTGCGACAGAGGAGCCTCCAGCAGCTCCAACTGGAGGGCTGGCACCGGAGGTTCCTATTGCTGCACCAGTCCTCCCAGGAGACTTTGGCCCAGTTTCTGAACATGTTCAGCACCTTAGCTCAGGCTGGATTGATTCCACTTACTCCTGCCACATATCAGGCTGGGGGAGGAGCACAGACTTCCATCGCTGGTACTCCAGAGCAGTGGGTTCGGGTTGACCAGGTTCTAGAGATTGTACCAATGTAGCCGGTAGCTCCAGCTCAGCTCGAGGTTAGGGCATTAGCTTCTGAGGTGGAGCAGCTCAGACTTGAGAGGTACAAGAAGTACCACCTACCTACCTTCAGCGGATTGGCTACAGATGATGCTCAGGGTTTTCTGGAGGAGTGTCATCGTATTCTTCGTACTATGGGCGTAGCGGAGATGAGTGGGGTTTCTTTCACTACATTCCAGCTTAGAGGAGCAGCCTATCAGTGGTGGCATGCTTATGAGCTGAGTAGTCCGGCTGAGGCAGTTTCACTTACATGGACTCAGTTATCAGACATGTTTTTGAGAGAGTATGTCCCTCAGAGCCTCAAGGACTCATGGCGCACGGAGTTTGAGCAGCTGCGCCAGGGTGCTATGACTATGTCAGAGTATGCAGTTCGCTTCAAGGATTTGGCCCGACATCCACCAGCCTTGGTTGCCATAGTTCAAGAGAGGGTTCGACGGTTTATTGAGGGACTCCACCGCAGTATCCGGATTAGTATGGCCAGGGAGTTGGAGATGGATATTTCTTATCATAAGGTTATGACTATTTCCAGGAGATTGGAGGGCATGCTTGCCTGGGATAGAGAGGAGAGGGAGGCCAAGAGGTCTCGAGAGACTGGTTCTTATTCTGGTGCTCGTGCCCCAGCGGCTCGCCATGGTAGGGGTTATGTGAGCCGCCCCGTCCATTCAGCTTTTCCAACCGCCAGCGGTGTTCTAGCCCCTTCTAGGCCCCAGGAGCTTTATTATGCACTGCCAGTATCTAGTGTGCCTCCTACACGGGGTATTCCTAGCGGCCAATCTAGCAGATGTGGCCCGAGCCAGCCACAGCAGCCACGCCCTCCCAGAGCTTTGTTTGAGTGTGGCGACACTCGCCATATGGTGAGGGATTGCCCAAAATTTAGGAGGGGTGTACCTCCACAGACTTCTTAGGCACAGTGTGCTCCACCGGGTCCTCAGGCTATGATTACAGCACCAGCTGCCACCCCACCTGCTCAGCCAACTCGAGGTGGAGGTCGAAGAGGTAGAGGTCGCCCTAGAGGGGGAGGTTAGGCTAGATATTATGCCCTTCCTGCTCGTACAGAGGCAGTCGCTTCTGATTCTGTCATTACAGGTATTGTTCCAGTCTGTCATAGAGATGCGTCGGTATTATTTGACCCAGGCTCTACATATTCCTATGTGCCCTCTTAATTTGCCCCGTTTTTGGGCGTATCGCGGGATTCTTTGAGTTTCCCTGTTTATGTGTCTACTCCTGTGGGAGATTCTCTTTTTGTGGACCGCGTGTATTGGTCGTGTTTGATTGCTCTTAGTAGTTTTGAGACCGGAGCCAATTTATTATTGCTCAGCATAGTGGACTTTGATATTATTTTGGTCATGGATTGGTTGTCGCCCCATTATGCTATTCTTGATCGTCACGCTAAGACTGTGACGCTGGCTATGCCAAGTTTACCGCGATTAGAGTGGAGAGGTACCTTAGAGTATACTCCCAGCAGAGTTATTTTATTTCTTAAAGCTCAACGAATGGTTGAGAAGGGGTATGACGCGTATCTAACTTATGTGAGAGATGTTAGTATTGATACCCCTACAGTTGAGTCATTTCCAGTAGTGAGGGACTTTCCAGATGTGTTTCCAGCTGATCTTCCGGGCATGCCACCCGACAGAGATTGATTTTGGCATTGATTTGTTGCCGGCCACTCAACCCATCTCTATTCCTCCATATCATATGGCTCCTCCTGAATTGAAGGAGTTGAAGGAACAGTTACAGGAGTTGCTTGATAAGGGCTTCATTCGGCCCAGTGTGTCACCTTGGGGTGCTCCGGTCTTGTTTGTAAAGAAGAAGGATGGTTCTATGCGTATGTGTATTGATTATCGCCAGCTGAACAAAGTTACAATGAAGAACAAGTATTCATTGCCTCGTATTAATGACTTATTTGATCAGTTACAGGGTGCCAGAGTGTTCTCCAAGATTGACTTACATTCAGGCTATCATCAGTTAAAGATTCGGGAGCTAGATATCCCGAAGACTGCTTTCAAGACCTGATATGGGTCACTATGAGTTTCTTGTCATGTCTTTCGGGCTGACCAATGCCCCAACAGCTTTTATGCATTTGATGCATAGTGTATTCTGGCCCTATCTTGACTCCTTCATTATTGTGTTCATTGACGACATCCTAGTGTATTCCCGGACTCGGGAGGATCATGAGCAACACCTGAGGATTGTGCTTCAGACCTTGAGAGAAAAGAAGTTATATGAAACATTTTCTAAATGTGAGTTTTGGCTAGACTCAGTGGCATTCTTGGGCCATGTAGTATCGAGTGATTGGGATCAAGGTGGATCCGAAGAAGGTGGAAGCGGTGCAGAGTTGGCCTAGACCGTCATCGGCTACGGAGATCCGTAGTTTTCTTGGGTTAGTGGGGTATTACCGTCGCTGTGTAGAGGGATTCTCATCTATTGCAGCATTTATGAACATGTTGACCAAGAAGGGTGCTCCGTTCAGGTGGACAGAGGAGTGTGAGGAGAGATTTTAGAAGCTCAAGACATCTTTGACTACAGCCCCAGTTTTGGTATTGCCTACAGGTTCGCGGTCCTACACTGTATATTGCGATGCATTGCGGATTGGTCTTGGCGCGGTGTTGATGCAGGACGTTAGGGTGATTGCCTACGCGTCCAGACAGCTGAAGGTGCATGAGAAGAACTATCATGTCCACGACCTTGAGTTAACAGCTATTGTTCATGCCCTGAAGATTTGGCGCCACTATTTGTACGGAGTTCCTTGTGAGATTTACACTGATCATCGGAGTTTGCAGCATCTGTTCAAGCAAAAGGATCTTAATTTGCGTCAGCGGAGGTGGTTGGAGCTACTTAAGGATTATGATATCATCATTTTGTACCACCCGGGGAAGGCTAATGTGGTGGCCGATGCTTTGAGTTGTCGGGCAGAGAGTTTAGGGAGTTTAGCATATCTTCCAGCAGCAGAGAGACCCTTAGCATTGGATGTTCAGGCCTTAGCCAGCCAGTTTGTGAGATTGGATATTTCCGAGCCGAGTCGAGTGTCAGCTTTTGTGGTCTCTCGGTCTTCTCTTTATGATCGTATCAGGGAGCGTCAATATGATAACCCCCATCTACTTGTCCTTAAGGACACGGTTCAGCACGGTGATGCTAAGGAGGTCACTATTAGGGATGATGGCGTATTGAGGATACAGGGCATGCTATGTGTAGATGGTTTGCGTGAGTTGATTCTTCAGGAGGCTCATAGCTCACGGTACTCTATTCATCCGGGTGCCGCGAAGATGTATCAGGACTTGAGGCAGCATTACTGGTAGAGGAGGATGAAGAGGGACATAGTAACGTATATGGCTCGGTGCCTAAATTGTCAGCAGGTGAAGTATGAGCATCAGCGGCCAGGTGGGTTGCTTCAGAAGTTAGAGATTTCAGAGTGGAAATGGGAGCGGATCACTATGGATTTCATTGTTGGACTCCCACAGACTCAGTAGAGGTTTGATGCAGTTTGGGTGATTGTGGCTAGGCTGACCAAGTCAACTCATTTCATTCCTGTGATGACTACTTATTCTTTCGAGCAGCTAGCTCGAATTTACATCCGCGAGATCGTTAGGCTTCATGGCGTACCGGTATCTATTATCTTTGACCGGGGTACGCAGTTTACATCACGGTTCAGGAGGGCTGTATAGCAGGAGCTGGGTACTCGGGTTGATTTGAGCACAGCATTTCACCCTCAGACGGACGGACAGTCCGAGCGCACTATTCAGATACTGGAGGATATGTTTCGCGCTTGTGTGATAGATTTTGGGGGTGCATAGGACCAGTTCTTGCCACTTGCGGAGTTTGCTTACAACAATAGTTATCAGTCCAGCATTTAGATGGCACCGTATGAGGCTCTATATGGTAGGCGGTGTTGGTCTCCAGTGGGATGGTTTGAGCCGGGCGAGGCTAGATTATTGGGTACAGACTTGGTTCAGGATGCCTTGGAGAAGATTAAGGTGATTCAGGATCGACTACGTACAACCCAATCCAGACAGAAGAGTTATGCGGACCAGAAGGTTCGCGATGTTGCATTCATGGTTGGAGAGCGGGTCTTGCTCCGGGTTTCGCCCATGAAGGGCATTATGAGGTTCGGAAAGAAGGGCAAGCTGAGCCCAAGGTTTATTGGTCCTTTTGAGGTGTTGCAGTGTGTTGGGGAGGTTTCTTATGAGCTTGACTTACCTCCCAGCCTAGTAGGAGTTCATCCGGTATTTCATGTTTCGATGCTCAGGAAGTATCACGGCGATCCGTCTCATGTGTTGGATTTCAGCTCAGTCCAATTGGACAAGGATCTATCTTATGTTGAGGAGCCAATGGCTATTTTAGACAGGCAGGTCAGAAAGCTAAGGTCAAAGAATATTGCTTCCGTGAAGGTTCAGTGGAGGGGACAGTCGGTCGAGGAGGCGACTTGGGAGACCGAACATTATATGTGCAGCCGTTATCCTCATCTTTTCACCATTTCATGGATGTCTCTATACTCGTTCGAGGACGAACGATTGTTTTAAGGGGGGAAATGTAGTGACCCGGCCGGTCGTTTTGAGAGTAATAGCCCCAATTTCCTATTTATTGTTTCCCCCATATCTTTTTCTGCTTATGTGACTTATCGGGAGGTTTTGTTTTTGGTTTCGGGGTGTTTTGGGACACTTAGTCCCTAAAACGGAAGCTTAAGTCTTAGAATTTTGGCCGTAGTCAGAACTGTATGAAGACGACTCCGCAATGGAGTTCCGTCGATTTTGTTAGCTCCGTTGGGTGATTTTGGACTTAGGAGCGTGTCCGGACTATGAATTTGAGGTCTGTAGCTGATTTAAGCTTGAATTGGCAAAAGTCGAATTTTTGAAGATTTTGACCGGTAGTAGATTTTTTGATATCGGGGTCGGATTTTGATTCCGAAAGTTGGAGTAGGTCCGTATTGTTGAATACGACTTGTGTGTAAAATTTGGGATCAATCGGACGTGGTTTGATAGGTTTCGGCATCGGTTGTGGAAATTTAAAGTTTCAAGTTCATTAAGGTTGAATTGGAGGGTGATTCGTGATTTTAGCATTGTTTGATGTGATTTGAGGGCTCGACTAAGTTCGTATGATGATTTAGGACCGGTTGATATGTTTGGTTGAGATCCCGGTGGCCTCGGATATGTTTCGGATGCCCAGCGAATCGATTTTTAGACCTAGGAGGTTGCTGAAGTTTTCTGGTGTCTCAGTTCTGATTTTCTTATACGTGATCGCGTAAGCTAGCTGGGCGAGAGGATGGAATTATTCTTCGTGTTCGCGGATAGGGGCATGCGAATGCGTAGTGAAGTCAGGTGGTGCTTCGCGAACGCACAGACAAGGTCGCGTTCGCGTAGGGTTAAGTGGACCAAAGTTGGGCCACGCACTTTGCTCATCGCGAACGCGTGAGGACGTTCGCGATCGCGTGAGTTTGAGAGCCAGAGCATCGCATTCGCGTGGTGTTTTATGCGTTCGCGTAGAGTTAATTTCTGGGGCAGCAAAGTTGTTCTTCTCGATCGCGAGGATATTTCCGCGATCGCGATTAAGGAAATTTCACTGGGCAGACTTATACCGTTTCCAAAAATGGGGGTTTTGCCATTTTATCAAAACTCGGGTTGGGAGCTCAGATTTGGACGAGATTTTGAGGGAGTTTCAAAGATATCGATTGGGTAATGATTCTACACTCTATTTTGGTTATATTCCACTAATCTATCATTAATTTCCTCTTTAATTTCGAATTTTTGGGGTTGAAATTGGGAAAAATTGGAAGAACTTGTTCAACAAAGATTTCGAGTTTTGAAAGGGGATTTGTAGTCGGATTTGAGTAATTTTTATATAGTTGGACTAGTGAGTGAATGAGTGTTTATATTTTGTGACTTTTACCTGATTCCGAGATGTAGGTCCGGGTCGACTTTTTAGGACGAATTTTGGAAATTTTGTTAAAGTATTGATTTCATTAATTAGATGAGTCTATTATTAGTTGTATTTATGATATATAATTGCTTTTGGCTAGATTTAGGCCATTTGGAGCCGGATATTCGTAGAAAAGGCATTCTGACCGATTGATTGAGCTTGGTTCGAGGTAAGTGGCTTGCATAACCTTGTGGGGGGGGGGGAACTCCCCTTAGGATTTGGTACTGTTTTAATATATGAGCGCCGTGTACGTGAGGTGACGAGTACGTACACAGGCTATTTGTTGTAAAACTCCGTTCTTCACTAAGTAATAACATGTTTCTCCTTATTTGAGCTACATTAGCATATGTAACTATCCTGTTTAGTTTAGGATAGCATGCCTTTGTGTCTTAACTGCCTATCTGAACTCTGTGCAGCATGTTTTAGTGAAATTTTCTGTTTATCCTTGACTTGAACTTAGTCTCAATTGTAGGTTTTTTCGCTATAACTATTATTTGCGTTTGTTGAGCTGCATATTTACTTTGGGAATACGGAACGGTATTCCGGGAGATCTCCTTGTACAACATATTTAATTTGGGACTACGGAACGGTATTTCGGAAGATCCCCCTATACTGCATATTTACTTTGGGACTACGGAACGGTATTTCGGAAGATCCCCCTATACTGCATATTTACTTTGGGACTACGGAACGGTATTTCGGAAGATCCCCCTATACTGCATATTTACTTTGGGACTACGGAACGGTATTCCGGGAGATCCCCCTTGTACTGTACATTTACGTTTGGGACTACGAGACGGTATCTCGGGAGATCCCCTGTTGTATTTCTGTGTACTGCACTGTTACCTTCTATGAATTCTTTCTTGTTAGATTTCAGTCTTTATTTTACTGCGATATTTCATTCTTGCCTCGCCTTATTATTATTTATACCAGTAGGATCTTGACCTGACCTCGTCACTACTCGACCGAGGTTAGACTTGGTACTTACTGGGTACCGATTGTGGTGTACTCATGCTACTTTCTGCACATGTTTTCGTGTGCAGATCTAGGTGCTCCTTATCAGTCGCACTATCAGTGAGCCGGGACAGCTTTGGAGACTTCAAGATATATCTGCCGCGTCCGCAGACCTCGAAGTCCCATTCTACTCTTTCCCATGTCCATTATCTTCTGTATTTTTCTTTTGTTAGACTCTGATGTATAGAGATATTAGATTTTCCTTCTTTAGTTTGTGATTCACGATGTTCCGGGTTTTGGGATTACTGTGTATTTTTGAATAGTTGGTTATTGTACATGCCAGGCAGCATATTACCTAGTTATGTTGTTACTGCTACAGTTAGTTGTTAAATTTATGTTTTAATTTCATTATTTTACAAATGTTAGGTTTATCTAGTCATAGAGACTAGGTTTCGTCACGACATCATACAGAGAAAAAATTAGGTCGTGACAAAACGTGTGTATTCACGTTCACGTGTAAAATTAGTTAGTTAAAAATAAAATAACCTACAACTTTTAGTTCACAAAAATAGAATATCCAATTTTGGAGGAGATGTTTTCTCCAAACATGGGTCAAAAAAAGGAGCCCTCTTAAACGTGCATATAAGCTTTAGGATACTTTTGACCTTTTGCTTCTTAAAAAAAAAAAATTGATATTTTTAATTCACTCATAAAAATATTTTGTATGAGATTTTTTCTCCAAATTATTTTTTAGTTTTTATTTTATTGGAGCTATGTCCTAAAATATCAAATGTCTGATGATGCCACTTGTCAAAAAATAATGGCTTTTGCCTCTCCTTTTATTAATAGAAAGAGAGATATTTGACTTAAATGCTTTTTAAAAACTAAGCATTGCAACGTTTAGTTTAGTTTTTCTTTCCGATAAAATTGCAACGTTTAGTTTTCAGTTTGCTATTTTAATCATCAGAAATCCGATGAAAACATTAGTAACTTTTTTTTGTTGTTTTAATTCTTTGTTTAACTGCAAAAATGTACAGAGTATTTGCAATTGCTTTTTCGCTGTTTTATGTGATAAACTCCGATGGGGCCCACATCAGAAATGGACCTTCCCCATCGCCGCCGGCGAAATCTCATGTCCCGGTTTCTTCTCCGGTCTCTACTTCGGCGAGTCTTCATGCTTCGCCTTACAAGTCTCCGCTCACTCCGGAAATTTCTCCGGCAATCACGGCGTCTCCTAAAACTAGTCCGTTTGCTTCGCCGATACAGTCTCCGACGAGAACTCCGCCGTCGACATCCAATTCGCCTGCTCCGTTACCATCTGCGACGACTTCTGAAACGCCGGTGATCATTCCGGCATTATCCCCTCAGGCATCGTCACCATTGCCGGCGTCTCGTAAAGGGTCTGTCTCGCCGGGATTTTCTCCTGCTACAACTCCGCCGATGACAGTCATTTCGCCGGCAGTCACTCCGGGGAACACTCCTACATCATTACCAGTGCCGGAGCGTCCTAAAAGGAGACCGTCCGCTCCGCCGGCATACTCCCCAGCGACGACATTCATTTCGCCGGCAGCCACTCCATTATTCACTTGGACTACTCCGATTCCATCTGCCGTTACTCCTCCGCCAGCAATTGAAACTCCGGTGAACACTCCTCCGGCAGCTTCACCTGAAACAGCGCAAATTCCGGCAAGTTCTTTTATGACTCCATCTGAGGCACCGGAGATGTTTTCTTTAGATAGTAGTCCGCCGATTCCGGCACCGGCTAGGTTCACGCCGGAGAGCTCACGGCCACCGGTGGCTGATATTTTTGCTGCAACTTCAAAATTCGAGGTGCCAATTTTGCTAAGTGGGCTTGCTATATGGACTGCAATAGTAATTTGAGTATTTGTAAAGGCGCAATTTTTATGATTTTATCTATACGTAGTTAGTTTCATTTTGGTGGATTTAAAACTTTTTCAAGTTTAAACAAACCAAAAGAATTACCTTTGTTGTTGTAATATTTTTTATTCTTTGAGTAAGTAAAAAGCTATATTTCTCCAAGAGCATGACATTTGATAGAAGAGTATAGCGGTCGAAAATTAGGATTATAGATTAATTAATAGTTGAGTTTATTTTCTTTTCACACACATACTTCTTTTTCTAGTTGTAGTACTAGTGTTATCCTTGTGTTCCTTATTTCTAGATCAATATTGTTTTTTTTACATGAGGTTCTCTTTGATTCGTTTTATTTTCTGGTCGTTACATTTCGTTTGCTATAGTTCTCTCTCGTAACTGTTATGAAGTTGTTGTATTGAGTCGAAGGTCTTTCGGAAACAGTTTTTCTACATTCACAAGATAGGAATAAAGACTGCTTTCCCAAACCCTATTTATGAAAATATTCTGGGTATATTGTTGTTGTAAATAAGTAAAAAGCTACATATTTCTCCACCTATTTTGGTTAGTGGAGCCTTTGTTTTTCCGGAAGAATTAATCTAAATAGTTGTTCGTTCAATCAGTTAAACTAAAAGCAATGAATATGTAATATATGTGTAATTCATGTATAATATATTCTTTATTTCTTTTTTGTCTTAGGGAGGTTTACCATCAATGTAAAACTAATTAGGAGTATAACATAATGAATCTTCTTTAAAATTTAGCTGCATAGATGATTTATATAACTGATGTGAATTAATTGAGGGTTTATTAATCAGAGTTGATTGGTTGAAGTCATTCACTCCAGCTTAATAATAAGAATAAATGTGTAATTAATTCAACAACAATATTATTTGTTTTCTATAGTAAAGGATAAACGGAGTACACGGTTTTTGGTTTCAATTGTCAAAAATTTCTTTGTTCTTTTGGGTACATTATATTGTCAAAAATGCATATAAATTCATGTGGGATACATTACTTTTTTGGGTTTCCAACTCGGTGTCCGGTATCCGCATTGAATCCCGACTATATCTGGATTCGCATCGCGTATGGCCCTATTCGGGAGGAAGCGCTCCCTACCAAGGTTTTTTCTATACTCAGGGCTCGAACTAGAGACCTATGGTTAAGGGAACAACAATCTCATCCAGTGCACCACATCTTAGTATGAGTTGTGCACCACAAAAAGTTATGGTGAGATAAATAAGATCTTTTTGCTCTAAACGAGAAATTTTGAATTTGTGCCCTACGAATAAAGAAACGTCTAATAGAAAACTATTCACTCTTTAATTGGCCTCATGCAATGCGAACCCAAGTTATAGTTTGTTTGGCCAAACTTCTAAAATCTGTTTATTTTGAGAAGTATTTTTTTCAGATTTGCTTTTCAAAAAAGTATTTTTGGTGAGAATCGGTTTGTATTTGACTAATTAATTTGAAAAGCACTTTTGAGCAGTAATTAGCGTTTAGCAAAGCTTTTGAAAATTGCTTCTAAGTATATTTTTCTCAAAAGTACTTCTCAGAAAAGTATTTTTGAAGAGAAGTTATATTTTTCTGCTTCTCAAAAATTATTTCTGCTTCTCCATAAAATCATTTTTTTCTTTCTAAACTCTTGGCCAAACATCTTAATTTTTTTTTTTAAAAAAAAAAAAAAAAAATGTTTGTCGAAACCGGTTGTCAGTGGGATTCCAATAAAAATACTGAAAAGGGAACACCGGATGTAAAATTTAAAAATGAGTCGTACAAGGAATTCATTACGACACATTTCATTGGGATTTCGGTGTGCCATCTAGAAGACAGCTAATGATGCGTTGTTTGGGCAAGACAACAAATGTCTTCGATCATAGGCTCAAATAGGAACAAAGATATATTCCTTTTGGATGGTTCTCATTTTATGTCATAAACGCAACAATCTTTCAACTTCCAAGTTTCACTATCACATATATGTCCTTAATTTAATTTTATTGACTTCATTAGGGGTTAATTTATAAATTTCGATCAAACTGTGATAAAGAATGTTTGGTAGATGTATGATCGCTAGTATTAATTTTGTTGATTTTTTTTGCGGGCCTCTCATTTACCCGGAATTTCGTAGGTCCATGGAAAACATTGGTCACTAGGCCGTTTTCTACGACCTATAAAATTTCAGGTCAATCGGAATCTGTTAAATTTATCTTTTACAAGATCAACATGTACTAATACACACAAAAAAAGTAGATATAATTATAAATTTGTGTTGCATAACCCCGAAATGCCATAAAATGAACTGAAAGTCATGGCAAAGCAACGAGTATTGATCACTAAGTCATTTCCTATGGACCTACAAAATTTCAGGCCAATCAGAGTCCGTGAATAAAATTCTACAAAATCAATATGTACTAATACACATGAAAAGGTGGGTATAATCACAAATTAATATTACATGATCCCGAAACGCCATAATATAACTCTATAGTCATTGCAAAGCAATAAGTATTGGTCACTATGTTGTTTTCTATGGACCTACAGAATTTCAGGCAAATAAGAGTCCGTCAAAAAAATCCTATAGAAAAGCAATCACTATTGGTCATTTCGAATGGGACCACAAATTTGTAGGCGACTCCAATTTTTCTTGTGCTATAGTCCACGCAATCTGCATGAATTCGGGCGATCGGCTCTGATCGCCTAAAATTTTACGGGACCATAAAAAAAACCTAATGAACAATTGTCATCGCTTATATTGGTCGTTCCTTGTTTTTTTTTTTGGCATTCAAGGGCTATGAAACAAGAATTCAACACGATTCTAAGATTTTCCTATGCTATAGTCCACGTCGTCTACATAAATTTAGGTGACCGACACCGAATCACCTAAACGTTTGCGGGATCATAAAAACGATATAATGAACAATAGTCATTGCTTCGCCATGTCCGTTACTATTTTTTGGTATTTTAAGGCGCTATTATTTAACACAATTTTCAGATTTTCGTGTGCTATAGTCCACACCATCTGCATAAATTTGGGCGACCGACTCCGAATCGCCTAAAATTTGCGGGACAATAAATAATGACCTAATGAACAAAAGTCATCAATTCGCCATGATTGTTCCTTATTTTTTGGGATTTTAGGGCCACAAAACAAATATTCAACACGATTCACAGATTTTTCGTGTACAATAATTCACGTCACCTGCATGAATCTGGGCGACCGGCTCCGAATCGCCTAAAATATGCGGGACCATAAAAAATAACCTAATAAACAATAGTCATCACTTCACCATGACCATTCCTCATTTGTTATCATTTTAAAGCCATAAAACAGGAACTCAGCATGATTTTTAGATTTTTAAGTACTATCTGGCTACCAATCGTCAAAAATTTTGCGACACTATAAAAAATAACCTAATGAACAATAGTAATCGTTTCGCCATTAACGTTCCTTATTTTGTCATTTTAGGGCATCGAAACAGGAATTCAGCACAATTCCCAAATTTTCATGTGCTATAGTTATCACTTCGCCATGACTGTTCCTCGTTTTTTGGCATTTTGGGCCATAAAATAGAAATTCAGATGATTTTCAGATTTTTGTGTGTTATAGTCCATGCAATCTGCATGAATTCGGGTGACGGACTTCGAATCGCCTAAAAATTTGCAGGACCATCTAAAACTACGTAATGAATAACAGTCATCGCTTCGCCATAACCATTCCTCGTATTTTGGCATTTTAGGGCCATAAAATAAGAATTCAGCACGATTCCCAAATTTTCGTATACTATAGTCCACGCCACCTGCATGAATTCGGGCAATCGGTTTCGAATAGCCTAAAATTATACGGGACCATAAAAATGACTCAATGAACAATAGTGATCGCTTTTCCATGACCATTTCTTACTTTTTGACATTTTAGGGCCATAAAATAACAACATGATTCCCAGATTTTCGTGGGCTATATGCCATCTGCATGAATTTGATCGACATGCTCTGAATCGCCTAATATTTTGGGGGACCATATAAAATAACATAATAAACAATAGTCATCGCTTCACCATGATCATTCCTTATTTTTTGGCATTTTAGGATAATAAAATAAGAATTTATTATGATTCCCAAATTTTGTGTGGTATAACGCACATCATCTGCAAGAATTCAGGCAACTGGCTTTGAATCGCCTAAAATTTTGCGGGTTCATAATAAATTAATGAACAATAATCATCGATTTGACGTGACCGTTGCTTTTTTTTTGTGTGGTATTTTAGGGCCATAAAATAGGAAGTTAGCACGATTTCTTGATTTTCGTGTGCTATAGTTTACGTCATCTGCATGAATTCAGGCGATCGGCTCCGAATCACCTAAATATTTGCAGTACCATAACAATAGACATCGCTTCACCATGATCGTTCCTCGTTTTACGGAATTTTAGGGCCATAAAACAAGAATTCAGCACGATTTTCAGATTTTTGTGTGCTATAGTTCATGCTATCTGCATGAACACGGGTGGCCGGCTAAAATTTTACAGGACAATAAAAATGACCTAATAAAAAATACTCATCACTTCTCTATGAATGTTCCTCGTCTTTTGGCATTTTGAGGCCATAAAACAAAAATTCAATACGATTTCTAGATTTTCGTGTGCTATATGTCCACGCCATCTGCATGAATTCGGTCGACCGGCTCCGAATCGCCTAAAAAATTGTGAGACCATCCAAAACGACCTAATGAACAATAGTCATCATTTTTCCATGACCTTTCCTCGTGTTTTGACATTTTAGGGTCATAAAAATGGAATTCAACACAATTCTCAAATTTTCGTGTGATGTAGTCTAGGACTGTGCATTATTTGGGTCAAACCGAAAATCCGAACCAATCCGTGTTATGCGGATTATTTTGGATCGGATTTCGGATTAAAGATTTAATTATTTTGGATGTCGGATCGGATACGGTTTGGCTTAATTTAAATCTGAACTGATCCGAAATCTGAAATATAGTGTCTACATATAAAATTGAGGATGCCATGAGATAAATCTAGGTTTCATTTGTCTTATTTCTCTAATATTCTTTCATGAATAATACATATCGACATAAATGAAGGCTCTCAATAGGGTCTAATGCTAGTTGAGAAATTTGCAATAATACTTGATGTTGATTGTCTTGTGCAAAATAATAGGAGAAGTTGTTTAGACAGTAAGAGCATCAAAATATATTTCATTATTTGACAGCAATTAGTAAGAAATTTGGACAAGTCTTGTTTCTCTGAGTTGTTTTGCTGAGAAACACAAGTGAGGTTAATCATGTCCTTATATTTTTATTCTAGCTAGGTATGTGATGGTTGAAACGGATGTGCTTTTGCCTGTATCTCAATCCAAGTGTGTTGTGATCTTACATAGTTTCCTTATCATGAAAGATTTGAGTAATTGTGTAGAATGTTGTGTATGACTTGTTAGTTATAGTTAGTTATACCTAAAGTCATTTATTTTAGTATCTTAATATATAAGGCTTACAATCTGAACCGTAATCCGAAATATTTATCTGATTCTAATATCAAAATCCTATCCGAACCGAATTCAATTTGGGTTGGATTCGGATTACAATTTACCAAATCCGAAATTATAGTCCAAAATATATCAAATCCGATCCAATCTGATCCATGAACAAACCTACTATTAGTCCACGTCATCTTTATGAATTAGGGCGACCAACTCCAAATCGACTAAAATTTCACGGGACCGTAAAAATGACCTAATGAACAATAGTCATCGCTTCGCCATGATTGTTTCTCCTTTTTTGGAATTTTAGGGTCCTAAAACAGGAATTCAACACAATTCTCATATTTTCGTGTGCTATAGTTCACACCATCTGCATGAATTCGGGTGACCAACTCTGAATGGACTAAAATATTGCGGGACTATAAAAAGCGATCTGCTCAATAATACTATAATAGGCATCGCTTCACCATGAATGTTCCTCATTTTTTGGTATTTTAGGGCCATAAAACAAGAATTCAGCACGATTTTCAGATTTTTGTATGCATAGTTCACGCCATCATGAATTCGGGCGACCAGCTCCGAATCACTTAAAAATTTACGGGACCATCCAAAGCGACCTAATGAAAAATAGTTATTGTTTCTCCATGATCGTTCCTCTTTTTAATATTTTAGGTCCATAAAACCGGAATTCAACACGATTTTCAAATTTTCGTGTGCTATAGTCCACATCATCTACATGAATTCGGGCGACCGACTCCGAATCACGGGACCATCCAAAATGATCTAACAAATAATAGTCATCATTTTTCCATGACCGTTTATCATTGTTTTTAATATTTTAGGACCATAAAATAGGAATTCAACAATTCATAGATTTTTGTGTGCTATAGTTCATGCAATCTGCATGAATTCGAATGACCAGCTCTGAACCGCCTAAAATTTTGCGAGACCATAAAAACGACCTAACGAAATATAGTCATTGTATTTCTATGACCATTTCTTGCTTTTTAGCATTTTAGGGCCATTAAATAGGAATTTAGCACGATTCATAGATTTTCGTGTGCATAGTCCACGCCATATACATGAATTCGGGCGACAGGCTCCGTATCACCTAAATATTTGCGGGACCATAAAAACGACCTAATGAACAATAGTCACTGCTTTGTTAGGACCGTTCCTCGTTTTTTGGCATTTTAGAGCCATAAAACAGAAATTCAGTTCGATTCTCAGATTTTCATGTGTTATATGTCCACGCCATCCGCATGAATTCAGGCTACCAACTCCGAATCGCCTGAAATTCTACAAAAAATGACCTAAGGAACACTAGCCACCACTTTTCCATGATTGTTCCTCGTTTTTTGGCATTTTATGGTCATAAAATAGGAATTCAACACGATTCCTTGATTTTCGTGCGCTATAGTTCGCGCCATTTGTATGAATCCAGGCGACCAGCTTCGAATCACATAAAATTTTGCGATGCCATAAAAATGCCCTAATGAACAATAGCAATCGCTTGCCTTTACTGTTCCTCGTTTTTGGCATTTTAGAGTCATAAAACAGGAATTCAGCATGATTCATAGATTTACGTATACTATTGTAACGACCCGGCCGGTCGTTTCGAGAGTTATAGCCCCATTTTCCCCATTTTTGCTTCCTTTTGTGCTTTTCAGCTATATTATGATATACCAGGCTAGTTGGTTCGGGCCCGGAGTGGTTTCGAAGTGGATTGAGACACTTAGTCTCTAAAGTAGAAGCTTAAGTTGGAAAATTCAACGGGATGTTGACTTATGTGTAAACGATCTTGTATTTGAATTTAGATGGTTCCATTAGCTTCGTTAGGTGATTTTGGACTTAGGAGCGCGTCCGGAATGTGATTTGGAGGTCCGTAGTGGAATTAGGCTTGAATTGGCAAAATTAGAAATTTGGCGATTTCGGTCGGCAGAGAAAAATTTGATATCGGGTCGGAATGGATTTTCGGAAGTTGGAGTAGGTTCGTGGTGTCATTTGCGATGTGTGAGTAAAATTTGAGGTCATTTGGACGTGGTTTGGTTAGTTTCGGCATCGGTTGTCGAATTTGGAAGTTTAGAAGTTCTTAGGCTTGAATCTGAGGGTAATTTGGTGTTTTGAGTATTTTGAAGGTTCGACTAAGTTCGTATGCTGATATATAATTTATTGGTATGTTTAGTTAAGGTCCCGAGAGGCTCGGGGTGATTCCCGGTGGTTAACGAATTGTTTGAAGTTGGAAAATGCAGATGAAGCTGCTGCTACTGATATTTTCGCACATGCGGAGGGCGAGCCGCAGGTGCGAGGTCGCGGGTGCGCGTGAGAGTTCGCAGGTGCGGACAGTGTTGAGGTAGGCTGGGTCTGCAGATGCGTAGGTGAGGTCGCATCTGTGGATGTCCGCATAAGCGGAAGTGAGGAGGTCAGGCAGTGGCCGCAAGTGCGAGGTCTTTTCCGTACCTGCGTGGTCATAGATGCGTATATAGAGCGCAGGTGCGAAGTCAGGGGTTTTATTGATTTTCCGCAGGTGCAGGGGTTCTTGCGCATGTGCGCATATTGGGACGCAGGTGCGAAAGACCTGGGCAGAAACTATAAATTGAACACTTCGCGAATTTTGGTTCATTTCCACCATTTTCAAGTCGGTTGTTGGAGCTTTTGGAGTGATTTTTGAAGGGGATTCAAGGGTATTCACTGAGGTAAGTTGCTTGAGCTCTATTATCATTAGCTATGGTGTTTTTCCATTAATTTCTCGCCTATTTAGTAGTATTTTTGGAGTGAAATAAGGGGTTAGGGCCTGGGATTTTGGAGAGAGTAATTTGGGGATTTGAGGGACCAAATAAGGTCGGATTGTGATGAATTTAGTATGGGTAGACTCGGGAGTGAATGGGCTATCGGGTTTTGTGACTTATGTCAGATTTGTAGACGTGGGCCCGGGGACTGGGTTTGAGTGAATTTCGGGTTTTGGCCTATAAATTGATATTTTCCTTATGTGATTTGTTCTTTTAGCTCATATTGATCGTATTTTATTTCTTGTGGCTAGATTCGGGTCATATGGAGGCCGGTTCGAAAGGAAAGAGCATTCCGAAGTAGGAGTTCTACACTGTTGAGGTAAGTAACAATTTTAAATCTGATTTTGAGGGTATAAAACCCGGAGTTTGGTATGATGTGACTGTTTGTAGGTGGCACCCATGCCAGGTGATGGGCGTGTGGGTGTACGCCGTGAGGGATTGAGACTTGGTCCGTCCCGGGAGACTGTGAAGTCTAATAGCCTTTAATTGTGCTTATATGCATTCCTCTCTACTAGAACTTGACTGTTTACATGTTAGAAATCATGCTTAGGCTATATTCCTGCTCATGGTGGTTATACTCAGTCATAGTGATTCCTGTACATGTTTACCTCAGTCTCTGTTATTTGTTTTCCTTGATGATATACTGTAACACTTTGATTTGGGCTGCTTTCCCTTTCTCTATTGAGAGCTATGAGACTAGAGAGGTTCATGATTGAGTAAGGCCGAAGGCCTGGTTGTGAGGTATTGTTCTATGGAACGTGAGTTATCTGTGCATCACGTGAGTTGTCCGTGCGGATCCTTATATTTACACTATGGCACGTGAGTTGTCCGTGCAACACGTGAGTTATCCGTGCAGATCCATATATGATATTATAGCACGTGAGTTATCCGCCGTGTAGCACGTGAGTTGTCCATGCTTATAGCGCTTGAGATGTAGGAGCCCCTCATGAGTCTGAACACCCCCAGTGAGTGCAGGTACTTATTGAGAGTATGTATTGAGGGTTGAGAGCCGAGAGTGTGAGCTGTTGAGATGGGTTGAGTGATTGCTGCCTTGGGAGGGTGTACTTGCTTTTATTTATTGTTGTACTTAGTTGTTTTCTATTGTTGTTGTGAAATTTCTGGGAGATTCATATCTGTTTTACATGAGCGCAAACTGAATTGACTTATACCACAGGATTTGAAAGAATGTTCACTCTTTACTTAAAACTTTTAAAATGAACTGTACTGTATAGTTCATCATTGCTTCTCAGTTCCTTATTTATTTCTGTTACTTGCTGAGTTGGTTGTACTCATGCTACACTATGCACTTCATGTGCAGATCCATGTGTGTTTGATCACGGAGGTTGTTGAGTTCGGGTGTGATCAAGTTACGGAGACTATGAGGTAGATGTCGGCGTCCGCAGGACCTTGTCTCTCATTTTATATTTCTTTCTGTCTTGTATTGATACTTAGACACTGGCTATATTAGTTTGGTTATCTAGATGCTCATGCCTTAGTGACACCCCGATGTCGGGCTATTTGTTTTCTGTACTTATGTTTTTATTTGGATTTTACCCCGTATTTATGAAAAACTTCAGATATTTTAAATGTCTTAATTCACTTCTGTTAAATTTTGAAAGAGTTTTGGAAAGGTCGGCTTGCCTAGTACCACGATAGGCGCCATCACGATGGGTTAGGTTTTGGGTCGTGACAAGTTGGTATCAGAGCCCTAGGTTACATAGGTCTCACGAGTCATGAGCAGGTTAGTAGAGTCTTGCAGATCGGTACGGAGACGTCTGTACGTATCTAAGAGAGGCTGCAGAACCCTTGGGAAAATTCCACATTCTTGGATTCTTGTCATGCGAATCTGTTTATTATGGTAATTAAACACATGTTGTTTCATTCTCTCACAGATGGAGAGGACTCGTGCTACCGGTCAGGAGGGCCAGCCACTAGTACCACCAGTCAGGTTCGCGAGAGGCCGAGGCCACGGTAGAGGCCGTGGTAGGGGTAGAGGTGCATCCCGTACAGCAGCTGGGGCAGTACCTACAGATCCACCAGTTATCCCAGATCAGGACTAGGTTCCAATTGTTGATGCACCAGCTCAGGCACCAGCTGTGCCTATTGTGATTCCAGGTCTCCAGGAGGCCTTAGCTCAGATTCGGACAGTGTGTACCGGCCTTGCTCAGGCGGTCTCTATCTCGACGGCCGCAGCCTCTTTTCTCAGGTCGGGAGAGGCACTCAGACTCCCACCGCTCACACACCTGAGCAGGTTGTTCAGGGACTCCAGACACCGGAGGTACCACCAGCCCAGCCGATTGTAGCTGCTCAGGATTATGTGGTTCCTGCTATGCCCGAGGATGATCAGCATAGGTTGGAGAGGTTTGGGAGACTCCATCCTCCACCCTTCAGTGGCACAGAGAGAGAGGATGCCCAGGACTTCTTGGACGGGTGTTAGAGGATACTCCGTACTGCTGGTATGCTGGAGATTTGTGGAGTCTCATTCACTACTTTTCAGTTTTCTGGGGCTGCACTCAGATGGTGGGAGACTTACGAGAGGCGTAGTCCTGTTGGCACAATACCCCTTACGTGGCAGCAATTCTCCGTGGTCTTTTTGGAGAAGTTCGTGCCTCAGTCCCCACAGAGAGGAGCTGCGCAGACAGTTTAAACAGCTTTGCCAGGGTGATATATCTGTGACGCAGTATAAGATGTGATTTTTGGAGTTGGCCCGTCATGCTATATTGTTGGTTCCCATATACAGGGAGAGGATCATGAGGTTTATAGATGGTCTCACTTTTCAGTTGCGGTTGCTTATGACCAGAGAGAGGGACAGGAGATGGTTCGCGGTCAGGAGAGGGTTGATAGGGAGGCCAAGAGGCCTCGTGGTCAGGGTGGATTTAGCGGTGCTCCTTTTGGGGGTCAGTTCCAGCACGGTAGAGGTCGTCATTTCAGACAGGCTCAGACAACTCGACCATTTCACCGTGGTGCATCATCTGGCCATGGTTCTCATAGTCATCAGCAGGGCCAGTCATCATTCAGTGCACTACTATCGGAGAGTTCTCATCATGCCCCGCCCGCTCAGGTGTCCTCGGGTAGTTCTTTTGGGCAGCAGTTTCGTCAGATGAGGGGTTGTTTCGAATGCGGAGATTTTGGTCACATTATGAGAGATTTCCCTAGGCTATTGGGTGGGACTCCACAGTGGAGTACTCGGCCTATGGCACCAGCACCAGTTCCTCCACCACCCGCCCAGTCAGTTAGGGGTGGAGCTCAGCCAGCTAGGTACGGAGCCTAGTCAGCTAGGGGTCTCCCAAGAGGGGGAGGCAGATCAGAGGGTGGTCAGGACCGTTTCTATTCCCTCCCTGCAAGACTAGATGTTGTGATTACAGGTATTGAATTAGTTTGTTACAGAGATTCCTCTGTATTATTTGACCCTGATTCCACGTATTCATATGTTTCCTCGTATTTCACCCATTTTATGGATATGCCCCGTGAGTCTTTAGTTTCATTTGTTCATGTATCTACTCCCGTGGGCAATACTATTGTTGTGGACCGTGCATATCGGTCATGTGTGGTGACTATTAGGGGACTAGAGACCCAAGTGGACCTTTTGCTGCTCAGTATGGTTGACTTTGATATGATATTGGGTATGGATTGGTTATCTCCATGTCATGATGTTCTAGATTATCACGCTAAGACCGTGACGTTGGCGATGCCAGGATTTCCGAGGGTTGAGTGGAGCGGTTCCATAGATTATGTACCTAGTAGGGTGATTTCATATTTGAAGGCTCAACGTATGGTTGAGAATGGTTGCCTATCTTATTTGGCATTTGTGAGAGATGTTAGTGCAGAGACTCCTGCCATTGATTCTGTTTTGGTGGTACGTGATTTTTCGGATATGTTTCCTGCAGACCTGTCGGGCATGCCGCCTGACAGGGATATTGACTTCGGTATTGATTTGGTGCCGGGCACTCAGCCCATTTCTATTCCACCGTATCGTATGGCACCGTCGGAGTTGAAGGAATTGAAAGAACAACTTCAGGAACTCCTTGATAACGAGTCTATTCGGCCTAGTGTGTCACCTTGGGGTGCACCGGTTCTATTTGTGAAGAAGAAGGATGGTTCCATGAGAATGTGTATTTTTTACAGGCAGTTGAACAAGGTCACAGTCAAGAACAAGTATCCTTTGTCTCGTATTGATGATTTATTCGACCAGTTTCAGGGAGCGAGAGTGTTCTCCAATATTGATTTGAGGTCCGGTTATCACCAGCTGAAGATTCGAGATTCAGATATTCTCAAGACAGCTTTAGGGACCCGATATGGCCATTATGAGTTCTTGGTGATGTCTTTTTAGCTGACCAATGCCCCAGCAGCGTTCATGCATTTGATGAATAGTGTATTCCATCCCTATTTGGACTCATTCGTTGTTGTATTCATTGATGACATCCTAGTGTACTCTCGTAGCCAGGAGGAGCACGCTCAGCATTTGAAGATTGTATTACAGAGATTGAGGGAGGAGAAGCTTTATGCAAAGTTCTCCAAATGTGAGTTTTGGCTCAGTTCAGTAGCATTCTTGGGGCATGTGGTGTCTAGTGAGGGTATTCAGGTGGACCCGAAGAAGATAAAGGCGGTGCAGAGTTGGCCCAGACCGTCCTCAGCCACAGAGATTAGGAGCTTTCTTGGTTTGGCGGGTTACTACCGCCACTTTGTGGAGGGATTTTCATCTATCGCATCGCCCTTGACCAAATTAACCCAAAATGGTGCTCCATTCAGGTGGTCAGATGAGTGTAAGGAGAGCTTTCAGAAGCTCAAGACTGCGTTGACCACAGCTCCAGTGTTAGTTCTGCCATCAACTTCAGGTTCTTACACCATGTATTGTGATGCCTCGAGGATAGGCATTGGTTGTGTTTTGATGCAGGAGGGTAGGGTGATCGCATATGCCTCGCACCAGTTGAATACCCATGAGAAGAACTATCTTGTCCATGATCTTGAGTTAGCAGCCATTGTTCACGCCTTGAAGATTTGGCGTCATTATTTGTATGGGGTTCATTGTGAGATCTATACTGATCACCGGAGTTTGCAGTATCTATTGAAGCAGAAGGATCTTAATTTGCGTCAGTGGAGATAGTTGGAGTTTCTTAAGGACTACGATATCACTATTTTAAACCATCCGGGGAAGGCCAACGTGGTGGCCAATGCTTTGAGTCGCCGGGCGGAGAGTTTGGGGAGTTTAGCATATCTCCTAGCAGCAGAGAGACCCTTGGCATTGGATGTTCAGGACTTAGCGGGCCAGCTTGTCAGATTAGATATTGTGGAGCCGAGTCGGGTTTTGGCTTTTGTGGTCTCCATGTCTTCTCTTTATGACCGTATCAGGGAACGTCAGTATGATGACCCCCACTTGCTCGTTCTTCAGGACAGGTTTCGGAGAGGTGATGCTACGAATGTGACTATTGGTGATGACGGCGTGTTGAGAATGCAGGGCCGGATGTGTGTGCCTAATATAGGCTTGGGGAGTTGATTCTCGAGAAGGCCCATAACTCGCGGTATTCCATCCATCCGGGTGCAGCAAATATGTACCAAGATTTGAGACAACACTATTGGTAGAGGCAGATGAAGAAGGATATAGTTGGGTTTGTGGCTCGGTGTCTCAACTGTCAGCAGGTTAAGTATGAACATCAGAGACCGGGTGTCTTGTTTCAGAGGTTAGAGATCCCAGAGTGGAAGTGGGAGCGGCTCACCATGGACTTCGTAGTTGGGTTCCCACGGACTTCGAGGAAGTTCAATGCTATTTGGGTTATTGTGGATTGGCTGACCAATTTCGCGCACTTTATTCCAGTTGGCACTACTTACTCTTCAGAGCGGTTGGCTGAGATTTACATCTGAGAGATTGTTCGCCTGCATGGTGTCCCAGATTCCATCATTTCAGATAGGGGCACTCAATTTACGTCATAGTTTTGGAGGGCTGTGCAGCGGGAGTTGGGTACTCAGGTTGAGTTGAGCACAACTTTTTACCCTCAGACGGACGGGCAGTCCGAGCGCACTATTCAGATATTGGAGGACATGTTGCGCGCTTGTGTCATTGACTTTGGCGGTTCATGGGATCAGTTTCTACCGCTCGCGGAGTTTGCATATAACAACAGTTACCAGTTGAGTATTTAGATGGCTCCGTACGAAGCTTTATTGAGCCGGGTGAGGCTAGGCTCTTGGGTACAGACTTGGTCCAGGATGCATTAGATAAGGTGAAATTGATTCAGGAGCGGCTTCGCACGGCGCAGTCTAGGCAGAAGAACTACGCGAACAGGAAGGTCTGTGATGTGTCGTTTATGGTTGGGGAGAAGGTTTTGCTGAAGGTATCATCCATGAAAGGTGTTATGAGGTTTGGGAATAGGGGCAAGTTGAGCCCCCGATTCATTGGGCCTTTTGAGGTGCTTCAGAGGATATGGGAGGTGGCTTATAAGCTTGCCTTGCCACCCAGCTTGTCGAGTGTGCATC